>CM021101.1:814260025-814412295 GCA_007115665.2 Sequoiadendron giganteum | reverse complement strand
TCACAACACCTACCAAGTCTTTTAGATGTTCATTCTCTCTCAGTATTCTCTCATTATTGGTTTTATACATCACTCTCTCTCTCTTATCAATGCTTGGATCTGGGCTTTATTCAACTTGGCTATATTTATCCCAATGTTTGCAATTGCAACAGGATCAACCTCCCCTGCCTTCTCAGTATCAATAATGATTGACTTTTTGTGAGGAGGTTACAAGGCCCAAATCATTAGTGTTTCATCATCAGGATTGTATCTTGATCCTGTGTATACCTCCATCACCTTCTCTATGCTGAGCTTGTGGGTAGCATTGTTATCTTTCAAAAAACTGTCAAAAACTAATGCATAATTTAGATCCAAACCTGGAAAAATCATAACACCTGCCTTTTCTAATGTCTCCCTTCCCTTTTCAGGGGTCATATTCATCATCTCTTTGTCTACCTCATCCTTTAAGTTTTTTAACAATTGATCTTCATTTCCTAGGGTGATATTGTTAACCAGTCCTCTTATCTCTTTCCCCTTTTTCTTATATAGAAATGTTATAAACTTTGAGGTCTTTACAAATTCATCATCTGATATAAAAGACCTATAGTCTTCATTTCCAGTATCTGCATCCATAGTTTCCTCAACATCTATTTCTCTGGAAACATAGGCATAATCCCGATTCTTTACTCTTGATACCTTCCCAGATGAGCTTTGTAGCCTGTCAACTTCTGATATCCCTCTAATAGAGGATAACAACTCAGCATCCACCAACTCCTGATCATGTTTCTCAATCACCATTTCTACTTCCGCTGCCTCCAGGTTTCTGATTATGTCATCAAAATGATAGGGTACATGCTGGTACCCTCCAAAATTCATTCTTTGTTTGGCAGAGTGGATATATCTGTTTGGATCAAAAGTTTTTTCTTGATTGTTCCCTTCTCATTTTGTAGTGCAATAATTTATCTAGAATCAGATTGTAACCCTCTTTTGAGGATACAGTAAAATCACTAAAGCATAGTGTACTGGGCATGAAGGCCTATTTTCGATATGAACTTAAGTTCATGACACTGGAGAAATCCATTTGCCTAACAATTTCTAAGTATGTAATTCTATTTGGGACAGTTTTGGGCAAAATGAATGGGGTATCCTCAAAACCATAAACCCTAATTATTGTGGCATTTTCTAAGCAGTACTAATCCCCCCAGTTGTGGTTGATTGGTCCATTATAATCTCTAGGCCTAAGAAACCTCTTTACGTCTTTAGATAAAGAATAATCACAAGGATGATTAAAAAATTTATACAAAGGTTTCACAAAAAAATATTTGAAATGCAAGAAATTGGAATTAGCAAACCTGCTATCCCAAACAACAATCCATAACTGAATAGGCAATGGCCTACCCTCCTTACCAAATTGTGAAATCCTCAACTCTTGGGTCCATAAACCTAACTCTTGTCCAAAATACAATACTAAGTGCATTAGAAGTGAATAATTCCTGAGATGGAGAACAAAGGCACCATTCTTTATCGCTATCAACCCTACATCCAGTTCCTTAAATACATGTAAAGCATAATCAAATGATCTGGAATTGTGATACTGAATATCTGTTGCAATCACCATGGGCACAACTGCCATATGCTCTGGGACTTCCATCCCCAATACTTGCCCCACTGAAAAATAAGTGTACTTCAGGTAGGGCTCGAAAAGGTCTACATGAAATGGTGGTCCCTCACTGTCTTCCATCAGAGTAGGTTTTCCATGACATCTTATTCTATGTAGGGGTAATCTCCATCCTTTATAAATGGTGTCCATTCTTCTGAATTCACTATCCAGTTCTTCACATATTATTTTCTCATTGCATAGTCCTTCCAATCTGAAAACCTTAGCTATTGCATTCTCAGATATATGTATCAATGGATTCCCTGAAAAGTCACATATAGCTTTATTCTTTGGGTTATAATGTCCAGCCAACAATTTTACCAGTTCAACATCAATAAAAGCATTAGGGCATACCAATTTTCCCAAATTGAGCCTCCAAGGATTGCATATGGGTTCAAAACGATTTCTCCTATGATAATAGAAATTGAATAACTCATACCCTCTAATTGGAGTCCAAACATCTCCTATGAATTTGCACTTGTCATCTAATTTGTCAACTTTCGCTTTGAGTTGCATAGAATGCCTATCTTTAGGCCCAGAACTAGGTAACTGGTCTATGAGGTCTTGATTCAACTTCCTTTCAGTGTCATCCGATCGTAATTCAGTCTTTTACCTCTTTCTTTTGGATTGACTACTCTCTCTGGATCTTTTTCCCTTTATTTTTCTTGAACCAATACCTTCCATATTTAAAATTCACAATTTCTGAGATGATGAGAAACTTGCTATATTTTGTATGCAAATCCAAGCCAGACGAATGCTTTAACTATTCTACTCGTTCCCTTGCTCTCCTTTGCTATCAATTCTGTGAAACAATGATTTCAATTGAGCACATCTTGATATGCAAAATATGCATGCCTTGTGGCGCCATTAATGTCTTTACTGAGACATGAATGCTGCAAGTTTTTTGAAATTCTCACTGTCACATCAGGAATCATATCAGCAAGACATTTCAAATCTCTGACCAAACCATCTGTTCAACGTTCACCTATCTGCTGAGACGTCTTGCAGTTTCCCCGATATCACAAGTCTCCGAAAAGCCTTTTCTTTTACCCTTTTATGTCGCCATGACCTTTATCGAAATGAGCTATCATCCAAACTTAATGAATTAGGCCAACAGTTCTTCATCTTACTCCGAAAGCTTTTCGTCTCACTGAGAAGTTCACTTTATCGACTTATGTCACCAAGGCCAAGAATGGGTCCTACCGACAAAATGATACTCGTCGTGATGTCTCCTAGATCTCCCCGCTAAGACACATCTCACCGATACACTTCTTCTTTGGCAAGACCACACACATTGTCTTCTCAACACCCTTTATCTCTGCATGCTCAGTTCTACCGTTGTAACCTGAGGGGTCGGTAAGACATTCTAAACTTTCCCCGACATCATTTGTCTCACTGAGTGCGTCCTCCTTTTGCTTTATCAGCAAGACCAATAATGCTTCGGGCAGTGTTTTGAAATCTCTCTCTGATGACCAAAGTCTCTTTGATAGACTTTACTTGACTCTAATCGGTAAAAGGTAACCTAGCTCGATATGATCTTACATCGTCACACTGATACCTTTTGTCTTGCCGATAAGAAATACAAACCCGCACTCTTTTGGTGTATAATTTTATTGGTATGACCCTTCTGATGTCTTGCCGATATATTGATGATATGTATATTATCATTGATGAGACCTACATCAACTTATGCCGATATTTTTATACGTTAAAGTTTTAATGCCAAATGAAATTTATGGGGTTTTATGGAAAAATAAAAATTGGATTTTGGTGAAAAATGCTATGTGATAATTGTTATGTCTGTATTATGAACCCTTTGGGAGGCTAATAATCATGAAGGGTTAATGAATTTGTCAAAATTTTATAGTTCCAACATGTTCCATGACACCAAAATTCATGGCTAACCAATTGCTATATTTATTCAAAAAGGAACTAAGAAAGAACTAGCACTGTAAATAGTATATATCCCCATAATATTTAAGGGAGAGGTATGGGTATGTGTAGGATCATCATGGAAAAAAAAGGCCCTTAAGTGGCAATAAAAATTCAGAAAATTAGAGTTAGACAACTTTACATAAAAATTTGAATAAGTTATCTATATTATTTCAAAAATATGTAAGAATAGTATTTATAGAAAATTGAATGTAGTTTCTAAATTACTAGGTGTATTTTTTTTTAAACTCTATTTGGTGAAAATTTAAAATTTCAATGCAGTAGTACTTAAATTTTAAGGAAAAAATAAGAATTAGGTGTTTGTTTGACCACCTTAACCACAATAAAATGATAATATTTTTTCATAATATTTTAGATATAAGTAGATGACTCATGTCTCGATGTGATGCCTATTTTTTATAAAAAAATCTAAGTAAATAATTAATTATGATTTTTTTATTACAACTTTAAAAAAATATAAAAACTCGTATGTTTGATAACCTTAACTTGGTCAAAACTTCATGAAATTCAATTTATTTTTTAATCCTATAGTATGTGAAGCATAGAATGTGACACATGTTTCAAATTTAAAAAATGTTATATTTTTTGAAAGCTATAGATGATTTTCAATTAGCTTATCAATAAGGACTTTAGTCGTAATTCAAATAAAAAATGAATGATAATTATTTATTTAATTCAAAGTAAAGTATAATTTATATTGGTGGAAATCTGATAATCTCCTTTAAAAGCCCTTTTCGTTTCATCAATTTTAGGTAAAAAAAAGTCATCAACCATATGGGTCATCATATAACTTACATATCACTACTTTTTGACCCATCATGATCCTGCACATACCCGTATAGTAGACCCACTAAAAACATGTGTCACAATATAGTGTAAGAAGGTAAGGATGAAACTTCAGAAGGAAAAATGTACCTACAAATAAAATAGGGTGTTATCAAACAAGCCACACTCACATGAAGGTAGATGAGGTTATGAATACAAGATATTCTAGACTAACCTCTCATGGAACAACTTAGAAAGGGTGTACTCATAAAAAATAAGTTTTGTTGAAGGTAGACAATGTTGTGATGGGTAATTTAAAACTCATATACGAACCTTTCCAAAATAATTTATAAGTAGTGTGAGTACAATAATGACTCGACATGATGTGCAAGATTCTTAAAAAATAAATAAAATGTGTACATTTTATTTTAGTGTATTTAGAAGCCTAAAAGTGCATATAATGGATTCTTACAAGTGTCAAAAATGGGACCACATGCTAAGAAAAAACTTTACAAATTCTAAGAAAAAATAATTTCCAAAAACGAGTAGCTAAACTATTATTAAGCACATAGAAAGAGATTTCCAACACCTTTAATAAGCTACAAGGCATTTGTTCGTAAAATAACTTTATGCATTGTTGAAAAAAAAGAGCAAGTAGAGGTTTCAAACAATAATTACAAATAATTGTAGAAACATTTACCAACATCATTGTGTAGTACAAAAACAACTTTCTGTCACCTATAGGAAATTGAATAATTTGGTTTCATAGATGGAATTTATGCTTCTAAAAAATATGCCCCTTTTAATTCTTAAAAAAATAATGTTCTTGGGGAGATATTGAATTGTGAGAGTTCACATTCTCCTCGATCAACCCTCTTGAATGACTAGTTTTGCAACCTTAAGCAAGTGTTAGCAAACGTAAGAAAGTGCAGAAGTTATCTAAATGCAAATTCCAATGAAAGTACTATTCTCTTTAGTGCTCCATATCAAGATGTTCTTAGGAATGCTCTTTGTAACATGGATAATATTTGTCACTTCCAGATGACTCTAGGGCACAAATCGGCACTCAAATGAAATTATTTGAATATAAGGACCTAATGAATTGTTGCACAAACATATACCAAGTTGGCTTCTAGTGGCTATGAGAAAAGGGTCAAAGCCGACAATTTGAACCTAAAAATTGCGATTCTGAGTTAGATCCATGTCATTTGGAATTTGTTTTACACACCATAGTATTGAACCAATATAGGAAATGCAAAGACTTCAGATTAGAAATGACTATATGAAAGTATGAAGTAATAAAGATTGTAAATATGTTATAATAAGTTTAGATGAAATAAGAATAAAATTGAAATATGTGTAAATAAGAATTTATAAAAGACCAAACTTAACATGAAAGTATATTGTTTATATATCACTATATAATCATATAAAAATGTACCATCAGAATTAACCTATAATCTCATATATTGTCATGAAAGTGCTTCCAATAGAAAGTCTAGGCTAAGAACAATTTTAGCAATAGCATCTTCTTAGAAGCCTTGAGTGGAAGACAATACTCAATCACAACTTGCCTACCCAGCACAAATTTAGTCCCTCATGTAATGATAACCAATGGCCCCAGCCAACAAAAGGCGATAGAAACAAAGCTATCAATACATTCATGCATTGACTACCATTAATGTTACAGTTCTTCGTTTCGACTTTCCATGGCAGTTAGCGATCTACCTTTCAGCCAAACCCGAAAAAGTATGCAATGGAATTTCACGTATCATTTTATTAACTAAGAATTCAACAATAACAAATCTGCTCGATCTACTGGACTGTTTGTTACGGAATATAATCTGTGTGCTCCGAAAGCAACGTCCACTGTTCACCATGCAACCACAAAAATGTTTGCACAGACGTGTGTCCCCAATAGAATCATGCTACTCCCAAATTGTCGGGGGTCATTATTGCCAAATTGTCTCAAACAATCAGACTTCTGTTTCCATCATTCATTTTCTTCCTAAAAGTTGTATGCTCAATCAACGAAACAATCTTCTACAGATATTTGACTGCGAGTCTATGACAAGATTGTTTCCGTCTTCAATTTCTAAGGGCAAAGTTGTGAAATAATTAGTGTTACTGGAAATCTAATCCATCTATAGGAAAGGAAAGGAAAGGTTAGGTCTTTTATAGTCCACGATATCATGTGATTTGTTTTTAGGTTTACAGATGGCTTACAGTATATGAGACTCTTTGTACTTCCAATATGAGGGAGGCACTTAATTCATACTCCACAATACGAGGTGTACATACCTTACCCCCTGCAGGATTTGAACTTGTGACCTCTCTTTCAAGAGTACAAGTTCTCCACCAATAGAGCAGATATGATTCCATCTCGAGTATTTTACTACATGGACTGCGGTGAGAGAGGGAATATTGTATGTCCAAGGAGCCCAAACATTTTTTTAAAGTCTATTTTCATTGGATTTGAAGCTTAGGATGAAGTATATTTATATTATATTTCTGATTTTCAAGGAATCTAATCATAAATAATTTATTTATTAAAGTTGGGCAGGTGATAATGGAGGGACCCATCCATATTCTTAAAAGGATTTAAATAAGTTATGGTTTAACGTTATTAGATTTTCACAATTCCTAATGTTATGGGCTCTCTATCATTTTGAAGATGCATAATAAAGCGTGATATGAAATATCCATGCTAAAAACTCTAACACGGTCAAATCCACAAAAAAGAAGAAGTATAAGTTATGGTAGTTTGTTTGTATAACACATTCACATATACAATAACCTTAAATTATTATTTGTAGGGGTGAAAAATTCATCCTAATAATTTTCTTCATTTGTTTTAAAGTCGGTTAGATCATATATTTTAAATGCAATAGTTTTTTATATTATAAGTAGGGGAAAGGGTCCCCAACCCTTACAAAATAGACGAGAAATTCATCAAAAAGTTCATATCATCAACAAAATAGAGGCTAGCCACTAGGCCACATATAGCTTCAAAGCAATAGAGAACAACAAACACAACAAAGAAGAACTAGTAAAGAGAACTCATCCTTAGTTAAGGAAAAAAGAGTCTCATTCCAAGAAACAACTCCCATAGACAACTTCTTCTTTATCTCCTTCTTGGTAGTTCCCTCCACCTCATCTTCATTCTTTTGTTTCTTGTTCCTCTTGTTCATCTGAAATTGGATAATAACCACCCCTATGACAACCTTTCTCATGATCTGATTGGTAATTTTATCAAGTTGATTCATAGCAGTCTCCATTCTTATCAATATATGCTTGTACAACTACAAAGTGCCATACATATTATCTCATTTTTCTTACAACTTTAACAATCGATTGGTTTTCTTGAATTATCCCTAAATTATCCACTCTAACCAAAAAATCTTCAATATCAACATAATAGGTCTGCATGGGGTCATCTTTGAAATCATTAATTTTTTCTTGATCACTTATCTCCTTAATTGCATCATAATTAAACTATTATTATTATTATCATGGGTAGTCTCATGGTCCTCATCACGATGAACAAAGCAATCCTCTATAACAACATTGGGAGACACCACATTAGAAAGGGAAAGGGACAATGAATCATCCACTTCATTATGTAGACATTGAGAATTATAGTAACAAGAATTGTCATCATTATTAGAATCAAGAAAATAATTGGTGTCTTCCTCATTATATTTTTGAATATATTGTTGTTTAGTTTAAAAATTTCCCCTAATAGAGATATTAGCAAGTCTTGTTGGCCGTCTCTCCCTTGAAGAAATAACTTTCTCATCCCTAGTGGTCTCTTTGTTAGATATATCAATTGTTGTATCTATAGACAACTTGGAAAAACCCTTCTTATTAAAGGCTTTCATAACCTTAGGGAGGAGATAAACCTATCCTTTACCCTTATTTTTAAGAGAAGAAAATATATTCAAGTCTAGGCTCTTGTGTCTTTTTTTCTTTCTTTTTTTTCTTCTTTCACAACCAAAGGAGACTTCTTTCTTTTAGAGGAGGGAGTAGACGGGGAGAGAATAGGGTTCATATCTACCTTATATTGATGGTCATTTAGCACAACCAATCATTGGTTAACAATAAATAACTACTCTTGAAAAGTAGGGATTCTTACTCCAAAACTCCTTTTAGGCTAGGTCTTGACTATGATGGATAGCTTAGCGGTTGAACTATTTAACAAGGGGTCTTGGTGATTTAGACTTCCAAAAAATATATTCAAAATCATGCAATATTAGGTAAAAACATGTACTTCTTGAATTCATTCATTACCATCAAAAATTACATCATTTCTTCAATAGATCTAGACAATTACTGTGCTCTTTAAGGATTTAAAGTATCATAAAATAAATAGAAAAAGATTTAGATTAAGATATGTAGACATGTAAAATAGACATCCACTCTAATTAACATCAAATTCTTCTATTAATCAATTAAAACAATTTAATGATTAATTCCCTAGTTTCATCGTATTTATTTTTATAAATCAAATTATTTAATTAAGTCCTTAAGTTCTTCTTATTTGATTCAATAAATCAAAATTATTCAAATCAAATATCATAACCCCTAAAATCCTCCAAGTTAATTAATTTGAATTAATTAACCTCTAATCATAATCACCCATTCTCTAGATTTTGACTCAACTTGAGTCAAATCTAAAATCTTAACTAACCCACCCACTTGCACCAATAAATCATTTCTTTGATTTATTATATCTTCTAATTTCCCTCAACATGGCATAATAGGGAATATTCCTCGAATTTGAATCTTCCCTCCAAAGGACTTGTCCCTTTCAACAAAGCATTAAATGCTCTTGCACATCTCTTACATGCCTCTTACACAAGTCAACTTGGCATTAACTCTCTTCTTTCATCCCCTCTAAACATGTCATTTCATCAAAATTCAAATTTGAAATTAGCACATTGACCGAAAAATGCACAACCCTCATCCTCTCACATCTTGACAAGTGGCATCTTGTCATTGGCTCATGAATGATCCCACATTCATCCAAATCTCTCAATCTTTCAACCTTGAATCTATATAAGCAAAGCATTTCTACAAAAAAAACCACAACATAACTTGAGCCACAATCTCATGCATTTGCATTATCACTATCATCTTGGCATTCTTGCTTATTAGGGATTGGGAAAGGGTTGCTTCCTACACAACAAAGTGGCACCAATCCACTATGAGATAATGGTTTAATAATGTTTTCATGTGCTTTCATGTCTTTGTTCTCTTTATCTAATTTTTCATATTTGAACATGATTAGGTATTTCATAGGGATGTTCTATTTGATTCTCTTAATTTAACTAACAATGTTAATAGTTGTTTGTTGTAAGCATCTACATATTTAGCATCCACAAGAGAGAAATTAAGAGAAAAATAAACTAAATGGACAAAGAAAAGTCTAATTTTTTGTATCAATTCTGAAATGGTTAAGAAAAATCAAGGAAACTAGTATTGAAGTAATCAAATATTCACCCAATCACCATCAATACTAATGCAATCATACAAGGGAAATTCTAACATTTATAATTTTAGGCCACATCAGATAAAATCACCATAAAGCATGCACAAATTTGAGATGGGACCCTATTAAACATCACTATAAAGAAATTAATTTCACTAATTTATTCAACTTAGATAAACAGAATAGATCTACCATTTCCAATGATTAAAACCCATATTCATGTAATAGGTGCAATCCTTCAATATTTAATGAATTTCTCATAAAGTTTAGTAGGAAAATCCATGATGATATTGTATTAGTTCCTTTCCACCCAAGACATTGATTTATTATAAAATTGATCAAAATATTAAAGTTCAACTATTCTATCATTTATTGTGTGGGAATATTTCCAAAAGGATGTTAATAACTTCGTTTATTGTGCCTATATCAAGTGCTTTATGATATATAAACTTAATCTTCTAAGAGAATTTAGAACCCTCTAGATTTTATTGACTCTTTAATTGAGTTTACCATGTAAAAACTTTGAATTCCCTGATCATCTTGGTAGGCGAAGCCACTAAGGAAGAATTTTCCCAAAATGTGCATCCTAGTCCTTCCACAAACTATTCTATTTTTACCATGATCAACTAGGCTTTTTTTCTTATTTATTTTGTGTTTGCACTTATTTAAAAGATTAACTATCAAGTATCCAACTTTTAGCCATTATTTTGGCTTATCCTACTCTTCTTCTTCAATTAAAATATCCTTTATTAGATCCTCGGTAGTTGTGGCCTTGATGCTCTTAAACATTGGGATATAATCATCCTAGACCAATAAATCTTCATTTATATTTGACTCTATTTGATGAGCTAGAATAGCTTCATCACTAATGTAGTGATAAACCTTTATTGCCTTCTTCAAAATATTGCTCCCTAAGGCATATAAATTATTTCTCCATTCTCTATTAGTAGAGAGTAAACCTTCAGGATATGGATGTTGAGGTTCCTTATTGAGAGTTTCTTGTAGGATTGGAGCAGGAGAAACTAAATCAATAGGTCCAATTAAATGTTTTATATAAGCTATCAACTAAAACACCTAGCATTTGAGTTCCTCTTTTGTGTTCTCATCCTTCTATATCCTATTAAGAATAGAAGATACAACCATTTGCAATGAATATTATTCTCCCTCTTTGGTTTTTTCTCCCAAGTTTACCTAAGTTGCAGCTGATAGTCTTTGGGAAACATATTTGATTCTAGTTTATCTACCATGGGGATAAAAAATTGAGCTATTTTTTTCCCATGTTCATCCATAATGATGGCAGATAGCCTTCTCAATATTTTCCCTTTCAATGTGGGTTCTTGAAAGGCCTCAACAAGAATAGAAAATTCATCCTCTTCTTCCTAGACATATGTCCTCTTCGTATTTTGAATGGTATGGTTTAACCATACTGGAAGGGTGGAAGAAACTTCATGTCGAGGAGAGGGAATGATCTTTGTATCATGGGAAGCTTGAGATTCTTCATGATCTATTTTATGTGCTACTCTTTCTTTCTCTATTCCCTTCCAACTTGCTCTCGAAATACTTCTTTATCTTGAATTTTCTCCTCTACAACTTATAGTTCTTCTTGTACTTGGGAAGGAGGATGAGTATCAAGTGGAGGAAAAAGGGAGGAGAAGGAATGGGAGCTTATTATGGAGGTGGAGGAATTGGATAAATGTGAATATGAGGAGGGACATGAAGAGGAGAAACTGGGGGAGAAATGTTTTGAGGTGATGGAGGAGGATTAGGTGAAGGAGATGGAAGGGGAGCAGTTCATGTGGTGGAGAAGAGGAGGGAGTGGGTGAGCTAGACTCAAGAATCAGTGATTTAGAAGATGATGCAACCAAAGAGGAGATTTGAGTTCTTTTCCTTATTTGTAGAGGAATTTCTTCCTTGCTTTCTTCTCCACTTGTTTCAATCAATATTCTTTCTTCAACCCTATTTCTCTTTTATTTTATTGTTGAGGATGTTGGTCTTTCCTTTTCAATTGCAATAGTAGATGGACCCTGAACCTTCTTGAAATTTTCAAGATGGTATTTGGTTTGTGGTAATTCCATCATGTCTTGATCTTTTGTTGTTGAGAAATCTATATTGCATATTGGTTGGTTGTAAACTCCCTAGCTAATGTAAATAGGATCCAGGGCATTCCCATTATCCTTCAAATATTTTGGAACTTTAGCCACATTATAGTTTCTCATCATGTTTACTATCAATATACATTATTCTTTTGTTTGTACCTCATATTCATCCTCACAATTGGACCAAATTTATCTCTTGGGTCATTGTACAAGTCTATTGTGTATAATTCTAGCTCTATCTCTACAATCATTACATTTTTTATATTTGTACAAGAGTAGAAACCCACCTTTATAAGAAAATGGTATCCTAATTTATGCTTTCCAACACTCATCTTTTGGATATTTGTAACCTTTATGCACAATTCCAATAGGATTATCCTAACATTTGGATACCTTGGTAGCTTGAGGAGAGCTTTGTAGAAACTTGCTACCCAAATGTATGAGAATTTTTTGAATTGGATGTACCGATTCCCCCAATTATTTAGTTCTACCATTGCTTCCAATGAAATTATTTTAGAAAAATCATTCTTCAATCCTCTAATGATAGCATAGAGGAAAGCATCATTTACAATACAATATCTATTTTTCTGCCATTCAATTCCAAATGTGGGTAATTCTCATATATTTTAACTTCTCCTAGTCGAAGGGATCGTATCCCTATAAGCCTTGAGAAGTTTGCTTACTAAGAAATCATGTATAGCAAATAGGAGGTCATGCATAATTTTCTACTATTGAGAGCATCATTTAGTTATGCATGAAGAGTGTTGTTGATTATGGTAGCCCAGTCCATCTTATTGTTTGACATGATAGTCAAAATATAATAACATATATATGGGTAGAAATCCCTAGCATGTGGATAACCATAAAAAATATCAAGAATCATGATTTGGTCCTTAGCATCTTCCCATAATTTAGTTTTTTGTTTCACTTTGTCCATTTTGAGTACCAATTTCCTAGTGTTGATTAATGTTTGATTGTTCATAAAGTTGAGATAGATTACGTCATTTCTCTCAAAATAAGCCAATGCTTTCTTCCTATCAATTAATTAATATTTTTGGGATGCAAGGATCCTAAGAACCCTCTCAATCATATCTAGGTTGATTTCAAGTATTGCACTTCTCCAAATGATCCCAATATCTTCCCCTTCTTGTGATTGTAGTATTGAGCACATGCCAATACTAGTTTAGGAGATTGCATTGAAACTAGGAATGCAACTATCTCCACCAATCTTGAATTATCAAAATAGGCGGTTGTGGTTGATCATTCCACTTCATTGTTAATTCTTCTATGGAACTCATCTGTATACACCTAAAAATGGTATGGATAAATCTAATTATTTAAATATAATTATTTGATTAATTAACCGTTTAATTCATCTATTAATAAATAAATAGATGAATTTATTTATGTAATTCACTATAGACTCATAAAATATAGATGCACCTAATCCTGATCTTACTAACATCATTTCATCTTGAATCATACTCTCAACTTATCAACACCTTTCATACCTTAATTAAATAAATCATTATTTATTTAATTAGGTCTTTCTCCTCTTTTAATCAAATTAATCAATTTAATTTAATTAATTCTCCATCCCTCTTTAATTAAATAATTTATCTTATTTTATTAAATCCCTAAAGTCTTCTTGTTAAATTGAAACCTTATTTGATTTAATCCAACATTATCCCACTTAGTTAAATAAATGAAATCATTTATTTAATTAAATCTTTCTTCACAATTCTTTATTTAAATTAACTCATAAATTTAAGTCTAAATTGCCACATCTCCTAATTCCTCATTAAATTAATCAACCTTTGGTTAATTTAATCCTAATCTATGTCCCATCCTCTAGCTTTTACCACTTGCACAATAAATCAATTACTTTGATTTATTAAATCTCTATTTTCCCTCACATGGCATAAAAGGGGAATATTCCCTCAAAGTTGAATTCAAATTCAAGTGGGTTTGGTCCTTCCAACAAGGCATTTGATGCCTCTTACATGTCCTTGGCCTTGAGCCAAGTGACATTAACTCCATTTCCTTCTTCATCCAACATGTCACATTCAAATTTAAAATTTGAATCTCATAGCATTTATCATGCACATGGACCAAAATGTGCACAACCATCAACCATTCGCATCTTGACAAGTGTAACTTGGCCATTGGGTATTGAATGATTCCACATTTCTCAATTCACCTCTCTCTTTCATTTTGGAAATCTATAAATGAGAGACTCTTCCTCTCATTCAAACATCCACAATTTGAGTAAACTCACTATACTCAACTTCATCCTCATCCACAATCTCATGCAAAGTTACTCTCTTCACATTGAGAGCTAATTTTGTCCATTTCACATCAAGTGTTCATCACTTTCATAATTTCATAGCTAGGTTATGCCAAAATCTCATTAAGAAGATTCAATCATCCACAATTTATCACATTGCAACAAAGGATTTTGGCAAGGGCCAATTCCCCCATGGGATCAAGAGTTTGCTTTGTTTAAATAGATTTGATTTAGTTTCTTGCATTGTTCTTCATTTTCTTTCTATTTAAGCTTTGTAAATGGATTTCACGGGGAATCCTTATTTTATCTTGCATATGAGATTACTAATGTGTTTGCTTCTTGTGTTTGTGTAGGTATAGGATTGAGGTTCACATTCACATTCCATTTTCTTCTATTAAATAAATAAATTCAATAGTTTTTTTAATTTAATTATCATTTTTTATAACTTAATTAAATTAAAAAATTGAATAGTTTGTTTTAATTTAATTATCCAATTCTTTCATCTTAATTGAATAAACTAGATCACATAATTTGTTTAATTATCATCTCCCTTTTATTAAATAAACAAATTTCAAAATGTTTTATTTAATAATATATCTCCCCCCTCCCCCCCCCAAATTGAATAAATCAAATATTCAATTGAGCACATGTCTACAACTTCTCTCTCAACAAAATTGAAAACTTCAATTTGTATTCAATTGTGCTTTTCCAATTGAGCACATGTCTACAAATTTTCTCTCAATAAAGTTTAAAGCTTTAACTTGCATTAAATTTTATTTTACCTTTACAACCAATTTTGAAACAAACTTTTACAGTTGGAAATAGTTGGCTTCATGGATCCAATATTTCTTCCTAATCATCTGCCACAATGTTTTTTTTAGAGAATGCATTTCCCCTTCTTCCTCACCAATTTCTTCATCTTCTACTAGTGATTTATCCAGATCAAATATGAACCATTGCTTGATACCACATCAAGAATTGTCTTTGAAAATCTATAAAAAACAACCTCTTGCTACAGGAAATGGATCCCACTTACATTCAATTTTACTCTGTAGGAATCATACTAGAGAATTTAGCATATTAAATTTATCAATTATCAAATATAAGCATTTTAGCAATCATATTAGATTATAATCATGTCACAACATATCATATTAGTTGCATCTTAGTTTAGTATATCAACATCACAACATCATGGCTTCCATTATCAATATCATATCTTTCATTATCATTCATTTTATCATAGCATTTTACTTGGAACATCATTCTCATTCTCTAGGTTGTCATTTTAACAATCATAGTGCATAAAATCTAAGAGCCACTTTGATTTAATAAATCCTTGGAGTAGAGAGAAATATAACACTTTTAGAGATTTTATTATGCTTCAATTAGATTAAATTTTTTGTTTGAATTATCTAATAACATTGCATTAAGGTGTGTTGTTAGCTATTTCACTTATGCATATTTCCAACACATAAATTGGTGCCCACCATTGGGAAAAATCCCCATACTTAAAATTTTCTAGAAAGTGACTGCAGATTTGATGTGTTCATGTTTTAGCATGATCGAGAGTTTTTACAGCGCATTTGACAAATATTTCAGCACATCTAAACACTATTTTTGTGCATCAGAACACTGTTTCAGTGCATTCAAGCATTGTTATAGCGCATTTTATATTTATTTCAATGCTTTAATTTATTATTTTAGTGCATTGGAGTTTTGGAGCATATGGTTAAAGGTTGAGCGCATTGGACTGTTTGTTTAGAAAATTGAATCATTTGAGACATTAATCTATTTTTCTTTGTTGTAGGTACAAGGTATGTTGGTCAAAGACAGTTGTTGAAAACATTTACACTGGTCAAAGACAAATATTAAAAATTACTAATCGTGTTTGTAGGGTTTTTAACTTTTATTATTGATTTTCTTTATTAAGTTAGGCATCTAGCTTAAGTAAAAGGATAACTGAACCCCCTATTTACTGTGGTTGAAGTGATAGGCTTATGCTCTCCCCTTCACTGGGTGATAAAAATTATAGACTCACTTTTCATGCTTTATTAACACCTTTAGAGGGCCTACCGTAGTGGGAAAAAGTACTCATGCTATGAGAATGACCTAAGTGGGAACAACCAAAGCTTGGTTTTCCAACCCACTATAATCAAAAGTGAATTTGGGGAAAGTTTGATATTCAAAAGAAGTGTCCAAGATAACCATCCCTAAAGCCTTTGTTCTAAAGGATGGGAGGTCTCCTAAGGGATTTTATCTATTTTCCACTCTGAATGAAAACCTTATGTACGAACTTTAAATTAGAGTCCAACTATGTCAGTTTCTGAACACTTTCTATATCACAGTGCAAGGGGAGGGAAGAATCTACCCCCAAGATACTCACCATATAACTATCAGAGGCCCTAATCGAAAGTGGAGGATTCAAATTTTGGTTAAGACTTAGAAAAGGAAAAAACATGGGTGCCCTCTAGGGGGTGGCATGACTGTGTGAGCTAACATAGTTCCAAGTGTGGGTTGTGATATTTTTAGTGACCTTTTGAGATAGAAAAGTGCTTGAACTATTTTTATTGTGTCATACCAATGAAAATTGAAAGAATAAGACCTGATTCTAGAACACACGCTTTCTATTTAAAGCGTAGAATTGAAATAAATGTTTGGAGATTTTTTGTTGTATGTGTAAGTAATTTAAAAATAAATAAATCATCCAATCAAAAAAATCATTTTCAAAAGTCCAAAAGAAAACCAATCAGATACAACATCATTAAAATAAAAAGTTTATACCTTGGAGTCAAACAAATTTACTATTTCAAATCAAAATTGCAAATAGACTCTCAAAAATTAGGAATACTCAAAGAATAACACATTCAATTTCTATTATAGCGTATCCACCTAGTTTAATAGCGCATTGAACCATCTTTTAGCACATCAGAGGAATAGTCTGGTACATAGGAGGAATTTTCTAGTGCATTGAAAGAAAATTTTAGCACATAGGAGTAATAGTATAGTGCATACAACCAGTTTAATGATGCATCTACCCAGTTTTCTAGCACATCTGCTAGTACTTTTAGCACATCCAAGGACTGTTATAGCGTATCCACCCAAGCAAAAACCAAAGATTTATTTTCATTGTCTGTCATACCTTTTACATCAGAATCCAGATTTTTACTAGAACATAAGAATTTATTAAATTAAAACAGAGTCTTAAACTTTCAAAACTGAATCTTTCAAGTGAAATTCTTCAAATTAAGCCCAAGTCTACCATCTAGAAGTGTCTAATTAAACAAATTTGATTAAAATCCAAGTTTCATTATCAGGATCTATCATCCTACTTCAAGAAATGAAATTGTATAACCATACTTGTCAACTTAGTTTGATCAATAAAATATATCATTCTATTTGACTCAAGTTAACATCCTTGACATTATAAAAACCAAGATCAAAGTTTAGTGGACAATTATAACAATTTCATGCCAGTTTTTACAAGGTCACAAAGACAAAAACTTCAAGAAAAAGAAACAAACATGTTTGAGATTGAGGAGAATCTATTGAACAAATCCCACTAAAATGAAAATGATGAAATATATGAAGAAGAACTAAAAAATGTGCAACAAGACCCCAAATTCCATAAGTTTATGGAGAAAATTATAGAAAAAGTTGGGGAAAAGTATTTCTTGATGCTAGTTGATCTAGGTGTTAAAATTACAAAAGACTTCGATATCAATAGACTGATAGGAACATCTAAAAGAGCTAAGACTGAATCACCAAATAAAGATGAAGTAGATGCAACGAAACATCAATTACAAACCTTACAACAACAATTCCAAGATATGCAAACAGGTACAACTAAGAGATACTCACTGCAAAATATTTGTCCATATCCTTTTTCTCAAAACGTGAAACTGGTCCCATTTCCAAAACACTATGAGTTCCCCAAGTAAGATAAATACAATGGAAATACATATCCTCTTGATCATGTAAGAGAATTTTGAGCTATGAGTTTAGAATTTTCTCATGAAGATACATACTCGATGAGGCTATTTCCAAGGAGCTTAGGTGGACAATGTATGGAGTGGTTTTCTAAATTAACTCTAGGAATTAGATCATTTGAAGATCTGATTAACAAATTTATAACTCAATATTCATACAATATACAGCATGATATCACAATGAAGGACTTTTGCAATACTAAACAAAAGAAAGGTAAAATATTTCTCTTATTTTTGAAAATATGGAGAAGGTTGTTTGCAAGATATCCATGTTTCATACTTGAAAGGGAAAAGATGGAACTATTCATGGATAATTTAAATGAAGACATGAGTTATAGACTTGAACTACAATGTCCACCTATATTCGAGAAAATGATAGAAAATGGTCTGAAGATAGAGGAATATTTTGTCAAAACAAGAGATTTAAAAACATATTATGAAGAATCAAACAATACAAACTCCTCTAATCACAAGAACAACATTGAAAAAACCAAGTTTTGGCAAAGGCATAGAAATGCTGGAAACAATGATGTTGTGACTGAAATACAAAACACAAAACCAATATTCAATTTAGTAGTAGCTACAACTAAGACCATCCCAGACAACAATAGAGGCATCAATCTAAATTAAAATCAAAACAAAAATTCAAATAATGCTGGATCTAAATCATCACCTTTCCACAATTCATCAAATCAGAGAAAATTCACACCTTTAGGACAATCAATGGAATCAACATTCAAGAAAATTATTGAAGATAAAATTGCAACATCACATGAAGCATGAAATTGGGATCCACAAGTCAAACCATTTTGTTGGAATGGCACACATTATTGTGACTATCATAAGAATAAAGGTCACAAAATGAATGGTTGTTGGCAATTGAAACATCTGATCCAAGATTTGATTGAAAGCAAGAAAATATTTGTTGAAGGACCACAGACAAAAAATGATCATGGATATTTCAGAAATCCTTTACCCAATTATAAGAAAGGTGAACCATTCTCTTCAAACGGTAAAGGAAAAAATGTAAATTACATTTACGAAACCACTATTCTCAATGTCAAAGTATTTGAAGATAAAAAAAAAACAACACTCAAATCAATGATAAACGTGACCTTGTTGTTGCTGATAATTGTATTAGAGACATGATTGTAGCTAATTATTAAACTCATAAGGCAAAAATTTATGACATAAATAACACCATTACAGCTGATCATCAAACCACAAACATGAATGCAAGTGAAAATCATATTAACATCATAAAAATCAAAGAGAATTCAAAATATCATCTGGTTAATGTGACAACAAGGGGACAAGGTAAGGTAACACTAAAAGGAGTTGCAAATAAATCACCCAATGCTCCTTCTATAATCATAAAAATTTATTCCCCTACTAGTCAATACAACATAATCGATCAGTTGAAGAAAATACCCGTGTAAATCTCAATATTAGAACTCTTGAGAATATCACCAACACACAAGGAGATTCTATAACAAGCTCCTGTTTCCACAACAATACCCAATAATGTGGAAGTTGACCAATTCCAAGCTATGGTGAGACACTTAACCGCTCCTCACTACCTATCCTTTTCTGAGCATGATTATGTATCACTAAACTATCCACACAATTTTGCCCTCCACAATGAAGTTCTCATTCAAAAACACTAAGTAAAGTGTGTTCTGATAGATGGTGGAGTTGGTTTAAATATTTGTACTTTTAAACTGATCCATGCAATAAGATATTCTGATAATTCTATTGATCTAAGAAGGAAAATCACAATAAACACATATAATGATGAAGAGAGATCTTCCAAGGGATTGAATGTTCTACTTATCCAAGTGGGACCAATTGTCAAAGACTTAATATACCAAGTCTTGGATAAATATCTAACATATAAAATAATTTTGGGACATCCATGGATTCATGAGATGAAAGTAGTGTTGTCCACCTTTCATCAGTGTTTAAAGTTTCCATTCAATGGGAAAGAAATAACTATCTCAGCTAATTCAAATAATCCCCAATAGTGCAACATGCTTAAGATAGCTCAAGATGTCTTTATTCCTCATAATAGGGAATCTAACACTCCAAATTCATTAAACAATGAAAAGAAATCAACTATTGTGTCAAAATGGGTTGAAAATAAGGAACAATCAAAGGAGAAAGGTATTGTTGATCTTACTACAACAAACAATGAGAACTCTTTATCAAAGCAGTTCAACAGAAAAATCCAGTTAACAGAAAAAGGCATGGGAGAGTATTCCATTCAGAAATCTTTATGTCTTTCACAATTGTTGCCTTCACCAAGAACTTATGGATAGTCATCAACATAAATGAAACAATCATCACAACCTACTACAATTCTTGATGGTAGATTTGTAAAGGCTGGAACTTTGATCGATGAATTAGAAGATAAGGTTGTTCTAAATTGGCTCTAGAAAGATGAGGAAGCATGTACATCAGATACCCCTAACATACGAATGGAGAAATATGGAAAATGAAAGATAATCCTAGAGGAGATGGGGTATGAAGGAAAAGGACCTATTGGTAAAAGGAAGGATGACATTGTAGAACCTATTCAACCTCTCACACTTCAAGCCAAAGACAAAACTAGATTAGGATATACAGAAGAATCAAAAGAAGAAGAAACCCATAAAGTTGTTGAACGAATCATAAAATTATAAGAAAGTGACTCCTATGAGACAAAATCTAATGAGTATGAGTGGGATTCGCTATCTGAGGTATCCTTTGAAGACAAAAAAATGGATTTAATACAAAGGTATACCCCTACACATGAAGAGGGACAAAGCTTAGGGACTAGACCCCTTGTGTTTGGATCAAAAAATATCAATGACTCTATTGACGATGAACGAACTTCGAGTGAGACAAAATTGGAGGAGAGTACCATCATAAACCTTGACACCCCTACCAAAATTTTTGACGATATTGCTATTCAGACTTTAACTAGTTTTGACCTTCATCAATCTGATGATCTATTACCCTCACTACACCCCGAGCTTATTGATTGGGACCAAACTAAGCCTATTAACATTCCTACCTTTGTGAATGACAATGCCATTATTAAATTTCTTTGTTCCAACGACCTTGACACAAGTTATATCCATAAAATTCATAACAAAGCTTCAAGTCAGGGGGGTGTCAAATCTTCCAACTGTAAAAATGAAAATATCAACAAAGGATCTAATGGAAACCATTTAATGGCAGTGTTAGATCTAGAAAAAGTAAAAATAAAGAGCGCATCTGACAGTGAAAACCTCACTGAGACATTGAAAGATGGGGGATTTGACACTCTTCCCAAGCATTATCATGGGAGATCATCAGTGTTGGTTGAGCCAAATCAGTTTATCAATGAGGGCACAAAAGAAAAATTAAAGAAATTACATCTAGCGACATCAATGACCAAACAAGAAAAGCCAAAATTCACTAAGTTCTTTGAAGAAAGGTAAATCAATTTTGCTTGGTCTTACTATGATATTCTAGGCTTAGATCCAAATATCTTAATACATCACTTATCTCTCCCTACTAGCGTGAAACCTATAAAGAAAAAGCTAAGAAAAATGCATCCACATATAGCCTTGTTGGTGAAGGCACAGCTCAATAAATTGCTAGATGTTGGTTTCATTCATCCGGTTGATTATGCCGAGTGGATATAAAATATTGCACCTATTTCTAAACCATATGACAATATTAGGACATGCATTGACTTTAGTTTTCTCAACAAGGCATGTTCGAAGGATGACTTTCCTTTACTAAAAATTGACATTATTGTAGACTTGATAGCTGAGCACACCATGTTATCTCTTATGGAAGGCTTCTCGGGTTATAATCAAATCAAGATAGAACCAGAGGATCAAGAGAGTACATCATTCAACTGTCCATGGGGAACATTTTTCTGGAATGTAATGCCTTTTAGGTTGAATAATGAGAGGGATACAAATCATAGAGCAATGACCACCATCTTCCATGACATGATGCATACTTTTATGGAGGACTATCTGGACGATCTATTGGAAAAATCATATAGTAGAGAAGGAAATCTTGAGATCCTAGACAAAATTTTCACTCGTCTAGAAAGGTTTAAGGTCATATTAAATCCCAAGAAATGTGTGTTTGGCGTAACATCGACGAAAATTCTAGGATACATTGTTTCAGAGAAAGGTATTGAAGTATATCCCGCCAAATTCAAAGCTATTATGGAAATGCCACCACCTATAAACATCATTCATCTATGGTCTCTACAAGGAAGGCTTCAGTCAATCCGAAGGTTCATTTCTCAACTCGCAAACAAGACTCATTCATTCAATCACTTGTTACATAAGAATGTCTCTTTCTAATGGGATGACAAATGTGACTCTACTTTTAATCAACTAAAGAAATATTTGATGTCTCCACCAATATTGGTGCCACCTACATAAAGAAATCCATTACTAATTTATATAGCAACAACATATATTTCATTGGGCATTTTATTGGCAAAAGAGGATCCTATAGGAAAGAAATAAGCTATTTACTATATCAGTAGGACTTTGAATGGATATGAGATGAAAGCTTGTTTGGCGATAGTATTTTCTACTTAAGAGCTATGCCGTTATATTTCAAATCACACAGTTAAACTCATAGAAAAAACTGATCCACTGAAATACTTGCTCAGCAAAGCTTCTTTAATAGGAAGGCTAGCCAAATGGGTCATGATCTTGAGTGAGTTTGATAAACAATATGTAGATGGCAAAGCCATCAAGGGACAAGTATTAGTTGACCAGTTAGCTAAAGCACCTCTATAGGATGATCAACTAATGGGAGTTGAATTTACTGGTGTAGATGTTCTCACCATCACCCCACAACAATGGATGCTATATTTTGATGGTTCATACACACAACATGGATTGAGTGTTGGGATCTTATTTTTCAAAACTCAAGGATACACCATTCCAAATTCCTATAGACTAAGCTTTCCCTACACAGATAATGTAGCTGAATATGAGGCATTAATCATTGGCATCAAAGTAGCAGTAGAGTGGAATATCATAGAACTATAGGTATATGGAGATTCACAACTGGTCATCAGTTAGGTCAATGGTGATTATCAAACAAGGGATGACAAGTTGCTGCCATATAAGAAAATGATGGGTGATCTAAAAATGTACTTTATCCAAATCAGATTTGAACAAATACTAAGGGAAGATAAAAAAAGTTTTTGATATTATGGCTACAATTGCATCTCTCTTACAGATACCAAAAATTCGAAGACATTATGAGTTTATGGTAGAACAAGTGTCTAATCCTACCCATGAATATCCTGAATCCTAAGTAATTTGAAATATCATTGACCCTAAAACCTCCATATATGGGAAGATTTATACTTAAAATATAATACCCTCCCTCCTGATCTTTTCTGAAACCAAAAATGAAATTTCATACACCAAGCCGCACGACATACCTTAATTGTCGACATACTTTATCATCAAGGTCTTGATGGTACCCTCCTATGATTCCTAGAATGTAATGAATCTAAGTCAGCCTTGCATGAGATTCATGAAGGTATCTATGGGACTCACTCAAGTGGTTTAACTCTAGCAAATAAAATCCTATGTTTAGGGTTGGTCGAACATGGAGAAGGAGTCTTATCAGTATGTAAAGAAATTAAAAAAATTTCAAATCCATGGCAACCTTATACATGCACTGACGCAAGAACTACAACCTTTTACAATAACATGGCCTTTTTGTCAGTGGGGACTATATTTGGTGGGTAAGATTCACCCTTCTTCATCAAATGGACATAAATTTATAACTACAGCCATATAGTACTTTACAAAGTGGATTGAAGTTGTACCCCTAACCATAGTCAAAGGAAAAAAATCCTCATTTTCTATCTTAAAATACCTAAATTATCGGTATAGTGTTCCTCAGTCCATCATCACCGATAATGGTAGAAATTTTAAGAATCAAGATGTCCAAGAACTATGTGAGCGGTTCCATATCCAACATCACTTCTCAACACCATACTATCCTTAGGGAAATGGCAAGGCAGAGGCCTCAAACAAAACTATTCTAAAAAGCTTGAAGAAAACAATCAATGATGTTGGATGAGATTGGCATGTACAGTTGAATCTTGCTTTATGGGCATATCAATTTAGTATCAGAACACCTACAAGAGATACACCATATTCTTTGGTATATGGATCATAAGCTATTGTATCTATTGAGTTAGAAATACCATCACTTTGTGTGTCGCTAAAAGGAATCATATTAGATGAAGATTATCGAGTGTCTGGACTTCAAAATCTAGAATTGTTAGATGAGCATCATCAAAAAGTGGTGGATCATTTGAAACAATACCAATAGAGGATGTCTAGAAGCTACAATCATAGAGTCAAACCAAGGGAATTTCAGGTAGGTGACTTGGTTTTAAAAGAAAACCCTCACAATCAACAAGATCGTGAGCATAAGGAAAATTTGAACCAAATTAGCTAGGTCCCCTCATCATCATATCGGTCTATGGATCAGGGGCATAAAAATTGCCAACACCGAAGGGGATTTGTTCGATGAACCTATCAACATGATCCACCTCAAAAATTTGGGTAAGTGCATAGATCTGTGATAGAATTTTGGTGCCAAATTACAAAACAAACTTGTAATAGGCCATATTGTGCTCACCAAATTTGGAGAGCGCCAAATTTGGAATGCACCAAATTTGGCAGTTACCAAATGGCTTGAATTTTGCAATGAATGAACAAGTGAGTTCTCTTTATTTTTACAATGACTTTTCGAATGAATTTTCCTAAACTCTTTCATTTTATCTTTCCCTCCTAGGGAAACTATATACATGAAATAAGCATTTAAGTATAAGTTGATATTTACATATGGATGTTTACTTTCTTATACTTTAAGTGACATACATGAAAAATTTAAGTATAAGTTGACATTTACATATGGATATTTAATTTATTATATTCTAAGTTATATTTTATGTATATAGGCAGGATCTTTGAGACTAGTTTTAGATCTCTAGGAGTTATAATGCAAATTCTAGTGTTTGGAAGATCTTAAAAAATTTAGACTTAGTCAATTTTCAATAATCAGCAATTCTAATTTCAATAATAAGGAGGTCAAATTTTAGTAGTCACCAAGTTATATAATCTTTCTCTCTCACTATCTCATTCTCTCTACTCTCTATCTCTCCACTCCCCCTCTCTCTCCCTTCCTCCCTCTCACCCCTCTCTCTCTCTCACACCCCTCTATCTCCTCCCTACATCTACCCCCCTCCCTCCCCTCTCTACTTCTCTCTATCTCTTCTGTCTATACATCTCCTTCCCTCACTACTTATATTTATCTCTCCTATCTCTTTCTCTCTTTACGTACCTCTCCCTCCATCACTTTGTATCTCCCTTAAGTCTCCCTCCCTACCTCTTTCCCTCTCTACTCTTTTTCTTTCCTCTCCCTCCCTCTACCTACATCTCTCTCTCACTCTCTATCCATCTCTTCCCCCTCTTTCTCTCTAACTCTCTCCTCTTTATCTCATAATTATCTCTCCCTCCCTCTCACTCTCCCCTCTCTATCTCACCACTCTCTCTATCTCTCTCTCTCACTCACACACACACACACAAACCTCTATCTCCCTCGCTAACCCTCTCTCCCTCCTTCCCTCTCTACTTCTCTCTATCTATCCTCTCCCTCCCTCTCTCGACCTCACACTCCCTCCCCTTTTTTTTGTCTCTCATCCCAATCTCTCTCACTATTGTCCCTCCCTCACTCCCCCCTCTTTCTCTCTCAATTGGTCCTTTTCTCTATCTCACCATTCTATCTCTCTCACTCACACACACACACCTTTATCTCCCTCCCTACATCTCCCTCCCTCTTACCCCTCTCTACTCTTTAAGGGTTTAGGGTTTAGGGTCAAGGATAGAGGGGAGAGAGATAGAGGGAGTGAGTGAGTGAGAGAGAGAGACCTGAGAGAGGGAGAGGGGGTAGGAGGGAGAGTCCTGAGAGAGAGAGAGGGAGGGAGTGGGAGAGTGATAGAGGGTAGAGGGCTAAGGGTAGAGAGGAGAGACATAGAAGGAGTGAGTGAGTGAGAGAGACTTGAGAGAGAGAGGGGGGGTAGGAGGGAGAGGGATTGGGAGAGAGATATAGGGTAGAGGGTTGATGGTAGAGGGTAGATGTTTTTAAGTGTTTAGGTTTTAAGGGTTAATGGTTTAGGGTTTAGGGTTAAGGGGAGAGGGGAGAGAGATAGAGAGATAATTAGAGAGGGAAAGAAGGTGGATATATTGAGAGAGAGGAGGAAAGGAGGGAGAGAGAAATAGTTATAGAGGGAAAACTAGGTAGAGAGAAGTAGATATGAAAGTAGATATAGAGGGAGAGGTAGGGATGGAGAGAGAGGTGATACAAAAACAAAGAGAGGTTGAGGTAGATAAAGGGAGGAGGAGATAAAATTGAATTAGAGGGTAGAGTGTTTAAATTTTTAGGGTTTAAGGGTTAAGGGTAAAGGGGAGAGATAGAGGGAGTGAGTGAGAGAGAGAGGGAGGGATTGTGAGAGAGATAGAGGGTGGAGAGGTTAAGGGTAGAGTGTTTAAAGGTTTCTCCCATTGAAAGTCACTCAAAACTATGTGACAAGATCCATAGTCCCATAAATATGGCCTTTTGTATACAAATATTCCCCTAAACATAATAGAGTAAAAAGACAAAATCAACTGATCTATGTGCTTTTGAGGTTCTTCCACGGTCATTTCATGCCTAGCCAAAATATAGCAAAGTTACCTCTCATATCATGAATAATTTTTGCTTATCGAAGAGATCATACATGTGTCTTCCTGATCAATAAGTCACAGATCCTTAATTGAGTATTTCATTTTTGAATTTTGGGAAGAGATACAAAAGGTCACATTGATCCAAAACCCCATGAATGATAGTTAAAACATATTCTAGGAGAGATAAGCTAGGTCATAGTGATCAAAATACCCCAAAGATAATACCTATTGTCTCACTGATGAGGACCCATCGTCATGAGTAAAGAAGTCAATGAAAAAATTTCAAGTCATACTGAGCTCAAAAGTCACACCGATGGAGGCTTCATCACTAAGAAATACACATACTCTTACCTATACAACTAGAGGATTGTTATGTCAAGGAGACATGTATTATCGACTAGAATCCCTTAGGTCTCTCCGAAGATGAAAGTAAAAAAATCAAGCTAAAGATAACAAATGTGCATCATTGGGAAGACAATTCTTATCATCCTACTGAAGAGGACTTATTGGCAATAACAAGGTGGTCAGAACAAAGTTTTCAAATCAGGCTGAGCTCACAAGTCATACCGATATAGATCACATTGATAAGAGACATATTGAATCTTGTTAATAAAGCGGATGAAAAACTATGTCAAAGAAACTTATACAATCAGACCAAGTCCTTCAAGATCATCCTAATCAAATTGGTCATACCATTGAAGGGAGACTAGGAAGTTTTTTAAGGATAGCACTCATTTCACTCATGAAAGAACTCATTGGAAAAAGAAGGTTAATCGAAGAATCATTTTTGAATCACACTCACTATACAAGTCATGATAATGCAAATATATCAGCAGGAGATATCATATTGGTAAGAAGTATTTTGAAGCCCCCGTTAGTGTAAGCTACACTAATGAAAGAAGTTTCAGGGAGAGTCTTTCAGATCCATCCAAATGGACAAAGAGACGGAAGAGATGCATATGATCGAATTAAATCCCTGAGGTCTCACTGACTATGATGGTCATGCTGAGGGGAATATTTTTGGGAAGAGTCTCACTGACCTACCCTAGTGAACACAATGATAAAAGAATGTTCATCAGGGAGACTAGAGTTCATCGAGACAATGTTTCACTCTCTAAACGACAGTTCATGTTAGCCCGATGGTCATTAGGAATGGATGATATCTCTCGGAAAGACACTAGATGAAGACTAAAATGGATTTCTATGATACTTGACATCAGATAGACATAAAAATTTCTTTCATCAAAAAGGAGGAAAAGGATATGTTGCACAGTATCGGTAAGACAAGCAAGTGGTATGCTCGATGAAGTGTAAATTTTAAAAGGAGCATCCCAGATTGAAAAGGCGTTAATGAACAGGGGATTCCTTTTCATGTTTCTATATAAGTTAGACATATTGTGGTTTAAAGGAGGATCACAGTTTATAAGATAGGATCATTTTCTATTCTTGTGTGGTTCAATTAACTGGCTTTGTCGAGGAGGGATTAAATTCTTTTGATTAATCACAATAATCGAAAAATGGTCATTTGGATCAATAAGTAGAATCTTTCAATCACATCCTTTCACATTTATACAAGGTATAAACAAGTATAAGTGCCAAAAAATTAGAACTATAGCCAATAAGTAGGTCATATATCATCCACCTCTTCACTCCATTAACCCAACATGAATAGGTACTAGTCATACCAATTTCATTTTAGAATTCTTTTTCAACAATTCACATTTCAAATTCAGTACTAGGAGTAGGAGTACTTAACAAGATTTTATCTATCTCACACCACTTTTTATTGTGGATAGATCCATCAATTCAATCAGATCAAAAATTCCTCTAATTTGCACCATCATAAGGGTCTACCTACCTATGTCTAGCAGAGCCTGAAGTGCAGAGAATTATCAATCGAATAGGTTATATCTATTCATTGGTTCAAGAATGTTGTAAGTTTGATCATAAATCTTGCAATCCCCTTAGGATTTGTAACCTGTATTTTTTAAATCCAATAGGGTTAAGGGTAGAGGGGAGAGAGATAGAGGGAGTGAGTGAGAGAGAGAGAGGGAGGGAGTGGGAGATAGATAGAGGGTAGAGGGTTAAGGGAAAAGGGGAGAGGGATAAAAGGAGTGAGTGAGAGAGACCTAAGAGAGGGAGGGTGGGTAGGAGGGAGAGACTTGATAGAGAGATGGATGGATGGAGGGAGTGGGAGACAAATAGAGGGTATAGGGTTAAGGGTAGGTGATAAAGGGTTTAAGGGTTTAGGGTTTAAGGTATAAGGATTTAGGTCTAAGGGTAGAGGGGAGAGAGATAGAGGGAGTGAGTGAGAGAGAGAGACCTAAGAGAGATAGGGGGTAGGAGAGAGAGAGGGTGGATGAGGGAAATCATCTATATCTCCCCTCCCTCTCTCTCTCTCAAGTCTCTCCCTCCTACCCCCTCTCCCTCTCTTAGGTCTCTCTCTCTCTCTCACTAAATCTTATCTCTCTCCCCTCTAACCTTAACCCTTAAATCTCTACCCTCTATCTATCTCACACTCCCTCTCTCTCTCTCTAATATCTCCCTCCTACCCCCTCTCCCTCTCTTAGGTCTCTCTCTCCCTCTATCTCTCTCCCCTCTACCCTTAACCCTAAACCCTAAACCCTTAACCCTTAGAAACTAAACCCTTAAACCCTCTACCCTCTACCCTTCACACTACCCCCCTATATCTCTCTCCCACTCCTTCCCTGTCTCTCTCGAGTCTCTCCCTCATATTCCCTCTCCCTCTCTCAAGTCTGTCTATATCACTCAATCACTCCCTCTATCTCTCTCCCTTCTATGTCCTCTTCTCTACTTCTCTCTATCTCACTTCTTCCTACATCTCTCCCTCCATCCATCCCTCCCTCTCTACCCTAATCCCTCAACCCTTAAACCCTTAAACACTCAACCGTAAACCCTAAAACCTTAACCCTTAACCCTTAAACCCTAAACCATTAAACCCTCTACCCTCAACCCTATACCTTCAACCCTTAAACCCTTAAACCCAAGTAAAATCTCTACCCTAATCCATTTCCCCTCAACCCTTAATCCCTCTACCGTTAAACCGTCAACCCTAAACCCTCTACCATCAACCCTTAAGGGGTAGAGGATATTAGGTTGAGGGTAGAGGGTAGAAGGTTTAAGGGTTTATGGTTTAACGATTTAGGGTTCAGGAGTTAGGGTTGAGGGTAGAGGGTTTAGGGTATATGTTTAAGGGTATATTGAGGGTCTAATGTATAGGGTAGAGGGTATAAGGGTTGAGGGTTTAGGGTCTAAGGGTTGAGGATTGAGGATTGAGGGATTAAGGGTTGAGGGTTGAGAATTGAAGGTTAAGGGTTTAATGTATAGGGTAGAGGATAGAGGGTTTAATGGTTTAGGGTTTAAGGGTTGAGGGTCAAGAGTTTAAGGTCGAGGATAGAGGGTTGATGGATTAGGGTTGAGTGTCCACCATATAGGGAAGTGGGTATAGGGGTTGATGGTTTAGGGTTAAGGGTTAAGGGTTGAAGGTAGAGGGTTGAGGGTTCAAGGGTTGAGGAATAAAGGGTTAAGGGTTCAAGGATTAGGGTGGAGAGTTTAATTAAGTTTATGGGTTTAAGGGTTAAGGGATTAGGGTAGAGGGTAGAGGGTAGAGGGTTTAAGGGTTGAGGGTTGAGGGTTTAAGGTATGGGGTTGAGTATTTAAGGGTTTAAGGGTCAAGGGTATAGGTTTGAGGGATTAGGGAAAAGATGAAGGGATGGATGGAGGGAGAGATGAAGGGATAAGTGAGATAGATAGGAGGAGAGAAGAGGAGGGAGGGATATAGATTGATGAGGGTTGAGGTTCCAATGTATAGGGTAGAGGGTTGATAATTGAGGGTAGAGGCTATGGGGTTGAGGGTAGAGGGTAGAAGGTTTAAGGGTTTATGGTTGAGGGTATAGGAATGAGGGTAGAGGGTTTAGGGTATAGGTTTGAAAGATTAGGGTTAAGGGTAGAGGGGAGAGGGGAGAAAGATAGGAGTGATTGAGTGAGAGATAAACTTGAGATAGGGAGAGGGAGTTTGTTGGATATCAAAAATGCAGGTTTCAAGTCCTAAGAGGATTCTAGACTCTATGATCATACTTTCAATGTTTTTGAACCAATGAAAAAAGTTAATCTATTAGGTTGATGACTCCCTACTCTTCAAACTCTACTACACCTAGGTGGGTTGACCTTACTAATGAAGCGGATTTGAAATTTATATTACTATTAACTAATGAAATCTAATTATGGTGGAAATGGAAAGTGAAGTAGATATAATGGCTAATTTGGTTTAAATTGTATAAGCAATATCAAGGTATATAAATATGTTCAGTTAATAGATGTAGTTATTTGGAAATTAATACTTTCTAAAGTTCCTAAAGTGAATTATATATCATTGAAAAGAAAGACCAATTCTTTGTTGGGTATGTAGAGTCAAAGAAGTTCTATAATAAGTAGTTGGTATTGGCTACAATTCTTCATAGAATCCATCTGGTGCAACTCCTCTTTTTGGTGCAGCTCTTCATCTAACGATTCTTCTCAAAATGAGATTTTAAATTAGTTTCCTTTGGAAAATTAAATATTTTAACTTTAATCCCCATTTTTGCATCTTCGTGAAAAATCAATTTCGATAATTATCCTTTTTTGGAAACTTTTGTACTTCCACCAATAAATCCTTTAGGTAAATTTAACTATCCATTTTGCTTATTTAATTACTTTAGGGAGAAAATTGAAAATTTTCACTGACATAAAAATGGTCTGGTATGCTAAAATTTCCTTCGGTCATCACCCAGTGTCTTTTAGATGAGTATAAGTCATTCTTCATCACCATCGAGCTGACATGACCCATCACCAATAAAATAAGTTGCTCTGTCGATGTGTTTTGGTCTCCCCGATGTGTTTCCTATTACTACTTTATTAGCTAGGAAGGGTCGGTGAGACTTTCCCTAAAATCATTTTCATCAGTATGAATTTCATCATCAGAGAGACCTAAGGTATTCTAGCCGATCATATATGTCTCTCCAATATGCTTTTTCCATTGTTTCACCCATTTAGAAGGATTGACAAGACTCTCCCTGAAACTTTCTTCATCGGCGTGACCCATAATTTTTTGAGATCTGAGGGACTCAAGCCAATGATATATGTCTCCCAGACACAATAGCCCATTAGTCTTATTGGTAGGAGTATATGTGTTTTTCGCCGATGGGGTTTCTGTCAGTGTGACTTTTGAGCTCAATAGGATTTCAAAAATTTTCTTTGACTTCTTTTCTCATGCCAATGGACTTGCATTGGTGGAACGATAGGTGCTGTCCTACTGTTTATGTAGTATTGTTATCTTTGGGGTATTTTGATCATTGTGACCCATGTGATTGGGAAGATCTTAAGGGACTTGGTTCGATTGTATAATTTTATCCAACATAGTTGTTCACCTACTTTATCATCAAGAGGCAATATGTTTCTTACCGATGGTATTTCTATTGGTATAATTTGTGACCTTGACCTAATTTGAAAAAAAATTTCCAACCACCTTGTTCTTGCCAATAAGTCCTATCTGGTAGGATGATAAGCATTTTATTCCCGATGATGCACATTTTTTTATCTTCAACTTGATTTTATCAATGTGAATTCAACCACCTCTTCTCGATATGCATAACTCTGAGATAAATGGAAATGCACTTGTCGATTGGGAAGACACACACATAGTCTTTCCATTTAGGATTAATTTCTTCAATGGATATTTTTTGAATAGGATTAGGGGATGCTTATGTGCCAAGGGGCTATGTTCATGGAATCATGGGTTATGGAGTGAATCGGGTCATAGGAGTTTGCATTTTTTTTGTGAGTTTAAATGCAAAAATAATGGATGGGATTTTTGGTCCAAACATGGTTAAGGGTAGAGGGGAGAGAGATAAAGGGAGTGAATGAGAGAGAGAGACCTGAGAGGGAGAGGGTTGAGAGAGAGAGATGGAGGGAGTGGGAGAGAAATAGAGGGAGGGAGGGTTAAGGGTAGAGGTTAGAAGGTTTAAGGGTTAAGGGTTTAGGGTTTAGGGTTAATGGTAGAGGGGATATAGAGAGGGATTGAGAGGGGGTAGGAGGGAGAGTCTTGAGAGAGAGGGAGGGATTGGGAGAGAGATATAGGGTAGAGGGGAGAGGCATAGGAGTGAGTGAGTGAGTGAGAGACTTGAAAGAGGGAGAGGGTGTAGGAGGGAAGGGTTGAGAGAGAGAGAGAGGATAGAAGGTTAAGGTTAAAGGGTAGAGGGTTTAAGGGTTTAGGTTTTATTATTTAGGGTTAATGGTAGAGGGGAGAGAGATAGAGGGAGTGATTGAGACAGAGAGAGCTAAGAGAGGTAGAGGGGGTAGGAGGGAGAGAGGGTAGAGGGTTTAAGTGTTTAGGTTTTAAGGGTAGAGGTCTAAGGGTAAAGAAAAGAGACATAGGAGTGAGTGAGTGAGAGAGAGAGAGACTTGAGAGAGGGAGAGGGGGTAGGAGGGAGAGAGAGAGAGAGAATGAGGTATAGAGGGATAAGTAGGTAGTGGGAAGTAGAGAGGTAGGGATGGAGAGAGAGATGTAGGTAGAGAGAGGAACAAGAGATATACAGAGGGAAGGAGAGATGGATGGAGAGGTAGGGATTGAGGTAGAGATAAGGATTTTAGAGAGAGAGGTGATAGAGTGCAATAAATAGAGAGAGTTAGGTTAGGAGAGGGAGGGAGAGATAAAGGGAAGTAGAGAGGGGAGGAGAGAGGGAATAATAGGTAGGGAGGGAAGGAGAGATAGGTGAGATAGAGAGAAAGATAGTAAAGAAGGAAGGGGGAGAGAGAGAGAGGTGATTGACAGAAGTAGAGATGTAAGGAGGAAGGTAGAGAGATTGAGAGAGGGAGAGAGAAAGAGGTATATATGGGTAGGTTAGATAGAGAGATGTAGAGTGAAGTTTGGTGGAAGAGAGTGAAGAGGGAGGGATAGGTAAAGATGGATAGTTGAGATAGATAGAAGGAGAGAGAGATAGGTAGAGAGAGGGAAATGAGAGATAGAAAGAGGGAGAGGGAGAGAGGAGAGATAAAAAGAGGGGGAGGTAGGGAGAGATAGAGAGACTAGAGAGGGATGAGAGAGATAGATAGAGGTGATAGAGAGAGAAGTAGAGAGGGAAAGAAGGTGGAGATATTGAGAGAGAGGAGGCAAGGAGGGAGAGAAATAGATATAGAGGGAAAACTAGGTAGATATAAGTAGATATGAAAGGAGAGATATAAGGAAATGTAGGGATGGAGAGAGAGGTGCGACAAAAATAGAGAGAGGTCTAGGTAGATAGAGAGAGGAGGAGATAAAGAGAAGTATAGAGGGAATGAGAGAGGGAGGAAGAGGTAGGGATGGAGAGAGAGAGAGGTGAGAGAGATAAGAGAGAGGAGGGAGGGATAGGTAGGGAGAGAGAGGTAAGATAGAGAGAAAGATAGTAGAGAGGGAAGGGGAGAGAGATAAGTGAGATAGGTGATAGAGATGTGTGATGGAGAGAAAAGTAGAGATGTAAGGAGGAACATGGAGAGATTGAGAGGGAAGGATGGGGAGAGAGAAAGATGTATAGAGGGATAGGTTAGATAGCAAGAAGAAGAGAGAAAAGATGGGTGAAAGGAAGAGAGAGGGAGAGAGAGAGGGGGAGAAAGAGAGGTGAGATAGAGAGAAGGGGAGATAGAGAAAATTAGAGAGGGAGGGAGGGAAGGAGAGAGAAGTGAGATATAGAGAAATAGAAAGGGAAGGAGAGAGAGAATGGCGAGATAGAGAGTAGAGAGGGAAGGAGAGAGAGGGAAGCAGAGAATGATAGAGAAAGAGGGGAGAGAGAGGGAGAGAGGGATAGGTAGGTATAGAGAGAGGTGATATAGTGGATAGAGAGATATATAAAGATAAAAGGAGAGGGAGGGGAGATAAAGAAATGTAGAGAGGGGAGGGAGGGAGATAGATATTGGAGAGGGAAGGAGAGAGAGATGGATATTGTCAGATAAAGGGATGGAGATAGTGAGAGAGAGAGGTCTAGAGAATACGAGATAAAAATAAGTGAGATAGAGAGAGAAAGATGACGTTTGACCTCCTGATTACTGAAATTTGTCTGTCTAAATTTTTTAAGATCTTCCAAAAACTAGAATTTGCATTATAACTCCTAGAGATCTAAAACCACTCTCAAACATCTTACCTATATACATGAAATATAACTTAAAGTATAAGAAAGTAAATTTCCATATCTAAATGTCAACTTATACTTTACTCTCATTAGGAAATACCAACCCAATGGGTTGAATTTTTCATTGGGCATCCGACTTAAGGTTTGGACAACCATTTCATGAAAAATACATGATTTTTGAAAGGGTACCAAATTTCCTCATATTTTTGTTTGTGCTCCCTATCTCATTTGCATGTCTTTCAATGCAAGTTTATAAAAGTCCATGATAGCATTAATCTCTCTCTTAGCTATCTAAATATATAATTATTTTCTCATTTTAATTTAGTTAAGGTTTTGATCCATGGCTTATATTGTAAATGCCTCCATTTTTTGTCAAAAACCAACATGTGCTAGTTTTAGGATAGATTTTTACTCATTCATCAAAACATGAAACAAGTTAAATTTTTTGAAACTAGACTCCATTCTACACATGATGAAAAAAATTAATTTTCAATTAGTTTTCAAAAAATTTAAGGGGGGGTAAACTCAAATTTCAGCTATTCAGGATGTGTCCACTTTGAAAATTCATAAAATATTATATATTAATTAAACAAATTATCTGAAAGAATGAGGATAAACTACATGGTGCTAGCTAATTTCTCACTATTGGGATTTTTGAAATTCTAAAAAAAAGGTTATTCAAAAAGGGGGGAGCCCTCAGGCGCTTTGTTGTTTTTTTGATAAAAACATGACTCGTTTTGGGCCCCCCCTTTTTGAGACCCTTAATCTTCATTAATTTTAAAAAACATTAGTAGCTTAGAAACTAGACTCAAAGCACTTCAACTTTTTTTTCTTGCTACATCTTGAAATTTTGAGTTTAACTATCTTCATTTTCTTGTGCAACTTAGATTTTACTAATTTAAAAAAAAAAGTGGCATCTTAAGAGGCAAAATTGTGTCACAAATCCATGAACTTACCTAGTTCGATACTTGAATTATCTAGTGCACAGAGAAAGTTATGAATTTTTTTTAAAAAATACAAAGAAAAATACAAAAAAAAGTGAAAAACAAAATAAATCATTTCCTTGATGAAAATATGGAAAACAGGTGTCTTGGTATGGCATATTTGTGTGGAGGGAGGAATTGCTCTGCTCATGGAGTGCTTAGTCGGCCATGATCCTAATTTATCAGGTCATTTTTCCAGTTCGTGGAAGGATAGGAGGGTCTCCATCGGTGGAATTTCATTTGAAATCAGTGAGGATGTTATTGCGCAAGCTACGGGTTTGTTGTGTGTGGGGAAAAAATATCCTAAACACACAAAAAAACTAGACCACGAGAGCCTTAAAGTGTTTTTTAGAGGTGAGGAGACCTCGGTTCGAAACTAGGTGGGGTTTGAAAGGGAAGTGTTGCCTAAGCCATGGGACCTGGTGTGCATGGAGCTAATGAAGTATGCTACTCTAGAAGGTAGATATAAAACCTGTTTCTTTTATCATTTCCCTCTATTAAACCACCTTAGGCACAAAATGCTGCTTAGTTTCTCATTGTTCCTTTTAATGGACTTGGAAAGTTCTGTTGACAAGTTTAAAGATTTGGCCAGCCATTATCCCTGTGATCTCCCACTGCTCCCGCTCCATCAAGGGGCTTATCCTTCGTCTATATCACTTTCATCTTGCCCTTTGTCCACCTAAAGCCATCATTGTTGTTCACATCGAGAACATTGAACCCCTTTCTACTGCACATATCTCCCCAGCCGAATCCAAGTGTCCTCCTCGGAAATCTAATGTTGACAATGTGGGGAATGCTAAAAAAAATTTGCCACCAAAAATATTTAAGGGTGGGTTGGGAAAGGCCCATGCTAGAATAGTGGAAGGGCTCTACGAGCTAAAAGCCACTCAGGCTAACATGAATTTTAATGTCACTGTTATGAGAAAAGGTAAGGAGAAATGCATGCAGGCTGCGACTGCTAAGGTTGGCAAGGGTAAGAATGCTGTTAGGAAAGATTCCAAAGGGGATACGATGGTGGGGAATACGAAGATGAATAGAGGGGAAAGTGCTAGGAGGAGATATGGAAGGTTGGCCAAGAACAACAAGAAGTGGTTAATCATTGAGGATTATGAGGAGGAGCAGTCGGACAACAAGAGTTACAAGGAAGAAGAGTCTGAAGATGTGGAGGATGATATTAAGGAGAGGCACCAGCTTACTCCAGTGGACAACAAGCTTCCTTTTGATGGCTCTAGCTCACACTCTCCATAGCCACTGGTGGATGAGCCTGGTGAGGTTCAAGGTGTTGTGGATGCTGGGGTGGCTTCGTGCGAGGTGGCGAAGAGATGGGACACTCTTGAAAAAATATTTCGGGACTTAACCTACTTCACCATGAAATTGGGGCACTTTGTTATGAGCACTCTGTCTAATGACATTAAAGAGGAACTAGAGGGGAACAATAGCCAAGATAAAAAATATTGGGTGGGAGACAAGGTGGTGGACCTCTTGATAAAAAACTGGGATGATGCCAGTTAGTTGCTCCCAGTGCCTATCTGTTGGTTGTTTCTTGGTTGTTGTGCTGCCTTTGAGTTGTTTATGTTATTTTCAATTTTATGTTAGCTATTTAGTTTAGTCCTTTTTTGGCCCTTGGGGCTTGTTGTGTAGGGTACAATGCCTTGTAAATGCTGTTAACTTTTCAAAAAAAACAAAAATATCATAAAATCTGAAAAGTGCAATAAAAAAAAGTAGTGAAAACCTGGCAACAAACACTAATTGTGATAGACCAATTTTTCCATCTATTTGAGCACGTCCTAAACGGTCATCTTTTCCATCACTCCACTTATCATTGAGAATATCATGTACATTCCTAGCAATGTAGTTGTGTCTCACCTTAGCTTGGGCGAGAAATATTGAACTCACTGGGGGTAGTAAATTAGGAACTTCAATAAACAGACAAAACAACAATATGACAACACAACAAACACATTAATCATAGGGAACTGGTAGGGAGGTTAGAGGAATCACTCCATGATTCTTGCTCTAGGTCTACTTGAAAGACCCCTATGGTGTCTCACTTCACCACCTTAACCTATAGGACCTACTTCTTGTCTAGGATCCCCTAGTTCTCCTTGCCAACCCAACTACCAACACATATTCTTCCAACCAAGACAACCTTGGTGCTTTCTTTACAATTCTTCCCTTAGCCCTTAATCCACCCTAAAGGCTAACCTAATCCCAATACCATATCTCAACTTTGTAGGGGTGTGGATATGTTTCAAACAGGTTCACACCATCATATGATGGTTCTTGAGGGTCCATCTACCTTCATTTTCCCATCACTTCCACCAAACCCTCATTTAGGGTTAAAAAGGCTACTAGCCCTAAGAGCCCCAATTAGCCCCCCTTCTCCGAGAGAACACACTAATACTCCAAAATATTCCAAAGAATAAAAAAAATTTCTTTGGCGTTCCTGGTCCTCATTCCTACCACTTGAATATTTTAATGGTCTCAACCCTCAACTGTCTGTACACAGGTTGGACCTTCAATTTAGCAAAATTTGGCCTTTCTGAGCCCTTTCCTTGACCACACAACAGACTGTCATGAGTTTCTCTCACCAAATTGATTGATGAAGCTTCCTCCTTCATGCTAAGTCTTTTCAAGGTATATGGTTTCCCTCTCCACACCATGACTTGATAGAGAATGATCACCCCTGCAAATCAACAAGCACTCCTTGTCTTTCCTAGCCGGACACTATTTGGCTCGCCTAGGAGAAGACTTCCATGGTGTTTCCTGAACTGTTAATGACTCCTACACCTACCATATTTACAATAATGGATTCTATTCACAATTCCCAAGAGGCTGTACATTATGTACAGAGGGAATGTGATCTAAACCTCCATTTTCAACTACCAAACTGTCAGATCAACAACTATGAAAGAAACAACTATCTACAAACAGAACTTCAAACCGAATTAGGAATCAAAGCTACTACCACAAAATTCTTAGTTAACACTCACATTACATCCTATACCACCTACATAACAATATTCAATCCATTAAAGCTCTATATTGAACCAAGATCAAAAATTCACATTAAAAACCCACTATTTTTTTTTTACTTGAATTCAAATTCTCAAATCAATGTAAAAGCTCCCAACCTCAATTCCATGCTGAGGTCACCTTTATATAGGGTCATTAAAATAGTTAAGCTCGGCCTTAACCCTTCCTTGGCTACTTGTGGCTTCCTTTTGCCATATTTCAAAATTTAGGGAACTAACAACTAAAAAGGTCTAAGAAGGTCTTAAGCCTTTCTTGTAGCCAAAACCTCAACCTACCAAATGGTCAACATGACCTTTCCCAACACAATACATGAGCACAAATGTCACTAGGGCACAAACATAAAGAAATAGGAAGAGATTGCTAAGTTTGGTCTAAACAAATTGCCAAGTCATGACCTTCTAGGCTACTTGTGGTATCTTATGGGTGCTCCTGCACCATTCTCCCCCTCTACACAACACTAAGGAATGTGGGGAGGAATCAGTGATATATCAAGGCAAAGATTCTTGAACTGAGCTTCATCCAACCATGTAGCCTCAGATTCTGGTTTGTCCTTCCATTTGATAAGATGCTCCATGTACACCCTATGCCTTGTAGACTTTGTCACTCTTGACTCCAAGATCCTCTCTACCTGTAGCTTGTCTTGAGTAGGTAAGGCTATGTTATTCACATCCTTGAAGATATCCATGCTATTCTGATCCATGTCAGTGCTTGTTCCTTTGTATTTGATTAGATCAACCACATTGAACACTAGAGAGATGCCCAAATCTGCAGGTAGCTCCACCTTGTAGGCATTCTTCCCATATTTGGCTAACACCTTGCATGGTCCCACTCTCTTCATCTGTAACTTGGTTGATGTTCCTTTCTGCAACCTAGATTTATTGAGGTGGACCATGACATAGTCCCCTACTACAAATTGTAGATCTTTCCTAGATAAATCCACCTTATCTTTCAACTTTTGAGTAGCCTCGGTGACTGTCTTCTTCACTTGCTCCTAAATCTCCTTCATGGTTTTAGAGAAATCATCTACATGTTCACTCCTATGCTCCATAGCTCCTAGTTCCCTAAGCTCACACACACCTCTTGGGTGCATTCCATACACTATTTCAAAAGGACTCTTCCCTGTGGTCCGGTTCACACTATCATTGTATGCATACTTAGCCTAAGATATAACCAAGTCCCATGTCTTTCCATACTCTTTGGTTAGGCATCTTAGAAGGTTACCTAACACCCTATTAACCACCTTTGTTTTTCCATCAGTCTGAGGATGGTAAGCTGATCCAAAAGACATGTTGGTACCTAATCTGCTCCATAGAGTCTTCCAAAAATGACTCATGAACTTCACATCCCTGTCCGAGACAATGCTCAATGGAAATCCATGGATCCTTATAATTTATTTGAAGAAAAGGTGAGCAATATAGCTAGCATCATGGGTGGTTTTGCAAGGGATAAAGTGACTCATCTTACTGAATCTATCTGCCACCACATAGACACTATCAAACCCTATCTTAGTCTTAGGGAGTCCTACCACAAATTCCATACTAACACACTCCCATGGTCTGTTAGGAATTGGTAAGGGTTGATATAAACCAGCATTACTAGCTCCTCCCTTGGCTTTCATACACACTACACACTGCTCCACATACCTCTTGACATCCCTTGACAACTTAGACCAATAGTAGAACCTTTGCACTAGTTCCATTGTCTTGTTGATGCCAAAATGTCCACTAAGAATACCATTATGCTTTTCCTGGATGAGATCCTCTCTCATTGATCCTCTTGGAACACATAACTGATTCCCCTTGAATAAAAATCCACTTTGCAATGTATACTCTAAGTATTGACTATGAAAGTGAATCTCAAACTTAGAACATACCTTGGAGGCCTTTGAGAAGTCTTCATCTTCCCCATAGAGATCCTTGAAACTCTCTATTCGAATAATCTTTATTTGTATCTCTTGCACTGTTAGCAATCTCCTACTTAGTGCATCTGCTACCTTTTTCAACTTTCCCTTCTTGTGCTTGATGGTGAAAGTGAAAGCTTGGATGTATTCCATCCATTTCAAATGTATATTTCTCAAATTCTCTTGAGTTTTGATATAGCTAAGTGCTTGATTGTTAGTAAAGACTACAAAATCTTTGGGTAGAAGGTAATGCCTCCACTTCCTAAGTGACTATACTAGAGCATAAAGTTATAGATCATAGGTAGAATAATTCTTCTTAGCTTCATTGAGCTTTTCACTAAAGAAAGCTATAGGCCTGCGTTCTTGGCTTAGCACTCCTCCTACTGTAACTCCACTGGCATCACATTCCATTGTAAACAACTTATCAAAACTAGGTAATAAAATAATAGGTTGAGTTGCCACTTCTTGTTTTAGTTTCTCAAAACCTTTCTCAACTTCTTGAGTCCACTTAAACTTAGTCTTTAAGCCACCTTTGATTGTATCAAGGACTGGTGCACATATGCCACTAAAGTTCCTTATAAATTTCCTATAAAATTGAGCCAATCCATGAAAACTTCTTACCTTTGTCCCTGTGGTTGGTGTAGGCCAATTTAGGATAGCTTCCACCTTGCTTGGATCCATCTTGAATGATCCTTGGGATACTACAAACCCCAAATACACAAGATCCTATTTGAAGAACTCACATTTCTCTAGGTTGATGGCTAACTTCTCTTCTTGCAATCTTCTAAGAACCAACTCCACATGCTTTAGATGTTGTTTTTCTATCTTGCTAAAGATGAGTATATCATCAAGATATACCACCACAAATATCCCTGTAAAGTCTTTGAGCACTTCATTCATGAGCCTCATGAATGTGCTAGGGGCATTAGAGAGGCCAAATGGCATAACTCTCCACTCATACAATCCATCAGTTGTCTTAAATGTTGTCTTCCACTCATCTCCATCCTTGATTCTGATATGATGGTATCCACTCTTGAGATCCCACTTGGTGAAGTACTAAGCTCCTCCAAGAAAATCCATCAAGTCCTCAATCCTAGGAATAGGGAACCTATACCTGATTGTGATTCTATTTATAGCTCTAGAATCAGTGCATAATCTCCACTTGCTTCCTTTCTTGGTTGCTAAGACCACTGGTACTACACATGGACTGATTCTCTTCCTAATGAATCCTTGATCTAACAACTCTTGCACTTGTCTAGCTACCTCTAGATTCTAATCCGGTGTAAGCTTATAAGCTGCTATTTTTGGCAATGAGGCTCCTGGTATGAAGTCAATCTGATGACTAATGGCTCTCTTTGGAGGTAAGGTTTCTGGTGTCCCATCACTAACTATGTCCTTGAACTGTTCTAACAAATTTTGGACTACTTCGGGTATGACTGATTTCTTAGCCTTGTCTTCTTCTTTGGGTTGCAACATAACCACATATCCTTCACCTCCTTGTTGTAGGTTGTTAATGAACTCTTTACGACTACTCAATAAGACATTAGGTGTCTTTGACTATCCTTCTTCCTCATCTAACAGTGACTATAATTTAAATGTCTTCCCATCCTTCTTGAAAGAAATGGTGTTCTCTTTCCCATCATATATGGCACTTCTATCATACTGCCATGGTCTACCCAATAGAAGATGACATGCATCCATGGGTAACACATCACATAACAAATTATATTTGTAACCTCCAATGGAGAACTCCACCGTTGTTTGTTCATTGACAAGAACACTCTGCCCTTTGTTCAACCATGTTACTTTGTAAGGGTTAGTGTGGGGTTCTTTCTCCAATTTCAACTTCCTTACTGCCTCTTCTAAGATTATGTTATCATTAGACCTTGAGTCCACTATAACCTTACATACCTTTCCAAGGATTTTGCACCTTACCCTGAATAAGGCTCTCCTTTGCTTTGGCTCTTGCTTGACTGGTTGTCTGATCAAAACTCTTCTAAACATCAGGTTCTCCCCCATTTCTAATTCAATGTGGTTAACCTTAGGTGATTTGGTACTCATGGTGTCATCTTGAGCATATGCCACTCTCATTTTTGCATTTGATGAAGATGCTTTCTCTGGGCACCTATAAGCTGGATGTCCTACCTGACCACAATTATAAAATTTCATATTAGCAAAGTATGAGTTGCTTCTACCTGCTCCTCTTCCTCTATTTGATCCTCCTTGAGATCCTCTACCTCTTCCATAACCTCCTCTAGAAGGTGTTTCACTTCCATGCTCTATGATTTTGGATTCTCCTTGGTTTCTTTGTTTAGTTCCTCTACCTTGATAGCCACCTCTATGTCCTCTTTGATCTCTGCCTTCGCCTCTACCCTTAGAAGCTTGGTCTTTTTTTCTCTTGCTTCTTTCCTCAATCTTAATGACCAATCGGTAGCATTGGTGTACTATCTTGGGACTTAAAAAAGTCATCTCCTCTTGAATGTTCCAGTTCAATCCATTAAGATACCTAGCCACCTTGAGTCTTTCATCCTCTGAAACATTAGACCTCATACAAATTTTTTGAAACTCCTCTATATAAGTTTTCACATCTTGGTCTCTTTGTGTCAAGCTTTGCCTCTTCTTATGCAACTAAATCTCATAATCCTCTGGCATGTATGCTTCTCTCACTTTGGAAACCATACCCTTCCAAGTTGAAATAGGATTCTTGCCTTCCTTTTCCCTCTCTATCTGAATGAATTTCCACCATGTCAAGGTAGATCCTCTCAATCTTGATTTAGCCACGTTCACATTTTGTGCTTTAGTAACTTCATCACACTCAAAATGGTTTTCCATGCCTTCTATCCAATCCATGACTAGATCAGCTTCCAATTTTCCACTAAACAGTGGTATACCTTCAAGTGCTTTCCCACTCAAAGCTTTCAATGCCTTCAAGAAAGGATCCTCTTGCAGAACAGGGTCAGGTTCAGGGGTCTTGTCTTCATCTGCAACCTCTTCACTCTTTGGTACCCTGCCTTCCAATCTATCACTGACCTCTTCGGCCTTGGTCTACACATTACTCAATGCTTGCTCAAGTTGAGCTAGTCTTTCCCTCAATCTCCTATTGTCTTCCTCCTAATATTTGACCTTATTTTCCAACTCAATGTTTGTCACCATGGTTGTAGAACCACTGGCTTCAAGGTCTGACATACAAGATTCTATCCCAAATCTTTAACTTTCTCTAATACCAATCTGGTAGGGAGGTTGGAGGAATCACTCCATGATTCCTGCTCTAGGTCTACTTGAAAGACCCCTATGGTGTCTCACTTCACCACCTTAACCTATAGGACCTACTTCTTGTCTAGGATCCCCTAGTTCTCCTTTCCAACCCAACTACCAACACATATTCTTCCAACCAAGACAACCTTGGTGCTTTCTTTACAATTCTTCCCTTAGCCCTTAATCCACCTTAAAGGCTAACCTACTCCCAATACTATATCTCAACTTTGTAGGGGTGTGGAGATGTTTCAAACAGGTTCACACCATCATATTATGGTTCTTGAGGGTCCATCTACCTTCATTTTCCCATCGCTTCCACCAAACCCTCATTTAGGGTTAAAAAGGCTACTAGCCCTAGGAGCCCCAATTAGCCCTCCTTCTCCGAGAGAACACACTAATACTCCAAAATCTTCCAAAGAACAAAAAATATTTCTTTGGGGTTCCTGGTCCTCATGCCTACCACTTGAATATTTTAATGGTCTCAACCCTCAATTGTCCGTACATAGGTTGGACCTTCAATTTAGCAAAATTTGGCCTTTTTGAGCCCTTTCCCTGACCACATAGTAGACTATCATGAGTTTCTCTCACCAAATTGATTGATGAAGCTTCCTCCTTCATGCTAAGTCTTTTCAAGGTATATGGTTCCCCTCTCCACACTATGACTTGACAAAGAATGATCACTCCTGCAAATCAAGTGCCAAGCACTCCTTGTCTTTCCTAGCTGAACATTATCTGGCTCGCCTAGGAGAAGACTTCCATGGTGTTTCCTGAACTGTTAATGACTCCTACACCTACCATATTTACAATAATATATTCTAGTCACAATATCCAAGAGGCCGTATGTTATGTACAGAGGGAATGTGATCTAAACCTCCATTTTCAACTACCAAACTCTCAGATCAGCAACTATGAAAGAAATAACTATCTACAAATAGAACTTCAAACCGAATTAGGAATCAAAGCTACTACCACAAAATGCTTAGTTAAAACTCACATTACATCCTATACCACCTACATAACCATATTCAATCCATTAAAGCTCTATATTGAACCAAGATAAAAAATTCACATTAAAAACCCACTATTTTTTTTTTACTTGAATTCAAATTCTCAAATCAATGTAAAAGCTCCCAACCTCATTTCCATGCTGACGTTACCCTTATATAGGGTCATTAAAGTAGTTAAGCTTGACCTTAACCCTTCCTTGGCTACCTGTGGCTTCCTTTAGCCTTATTTCAAAATTTAGGGAACTAACAACTAAAAATGTCTAAGAAGGTCTTAAGCCTTTCTTGTAGCCAAAACCTCAACCTACCAAATGTTCAACATGACCTTTCCCAACATAATAGATGAGCACAAATGGCACTAAGGCACAAACATAAAGAAATAGGAAGAGATTGCTAAGTTTGGTCTAAACAAATTGCCAAGTCATGACCTTCTAGGCTACCTATGGTATCTTATGGGTGATCTTGCACTAGGAACATAGCATCAAACAATCAACAAAGCATCAAAAGATAAAACAATATAATTGGCCACATCAAATCTAAATGGAATATTTTCTTTTGAATCATGATTTTACTACTTTAGCTTGATTTTTCAAATGTTGTTCTTTGAGTTTTTTTATCATATCTTTGGAGCAAATTGATGATGTACTGAACCAAAGATGCAAGGAAGGAGTATGATTTTTCTTTTCTACTGTCTCTAAATTGTCACGAGACATTCTCTACCAAGTATCACTAATGACATTTCAAAATTTACATAGAAAAATGATTGATTCTTGTCTGTTTTATGCAAGAAATGCTCAGGTCATCTCGGTTTAATTATACCTCGATGCTTGTGTTGACTTCCAATATCAAAAATCATGAAAGAAGTACTCAAGTCATCATGGTCTATCTTATACGATTTATGATTGTACTCACTTTCAACATTTCCAAGGCTCAATGATGATAAAAATCACGCTATATAGATTGTTAAGATGATAACTTCTACATAAATAGATTTGCATAGATAACTTAGATTGCATTCATATTAGCTTTGCATCTACATAATAGATTGTTTTCAGGTTGGTAAATATTTTTAAAGACAATGTATATCTATCATTTAAAGGACTGAGTATACTTGACATAAACAAAAATATAACATTCTCACATAATTGCATTATCATTTAGCACATCTAGTTGAATTATCATATCATCATTCATCTATACATCACATCATGTATTTTGCATCAGAAAACACCAAAAACCAATCATGCATATAGGTGCATTATCAATAATAATATGATACCATACATTTATCCATGCATTAGATAATATATATTTGCATCAAAAAATACAAAAAAAAAAAAGTTGCATCACATATCATTAACATTATCACATTCATCTCATGACATTTCGAATAAAAATTATTTTAATATTGCACACATACATCATAGATCCATCAGTGTATTTCCATAAATCATCATATATCATCACATGGAATATAAAATATAAACACATAAATCATCGATAACCATCATGAAATAATATAGAACACATAATAAATCACAAATCCACCTCATATCTTATAATCACAAAAATCATAATTTCAAGTATACAATGAATTTTGAATGAAGATAGAGAGATACAATAACATGGCAGTAGGTCAAAATTGGAGTGTACATCATCAAATACATCAAAAAATATCATGGAGCTATGAGGTTCTCCCCCCAAGATTTGTTGGTTTTGCAAGACCTCCTGCACCTGAAGTAAATGCATCGGGTGCACCTATATCTAGATCTAGGCTAGGATCTTTGCATGGAGGCTGCACCACACCCAAACTGGTGGTCTGAGAGTGACTGCATGTTGATCTTGATGCAAGATAACTAACTCTCTGCTATGCTAGAACAACCTCATGATATCGACCAGGATAATAATCGGCCTCTTGAGCAACTCGTGTAACCTCTACCATCATCACACCCATAGTGGTCCCCTCAGCCACTCTCTACAACCTGTCAGATAGAGCCACTATCTATTCACCAACCTATTGGACCACATATCTCTCAGCTATCAATGCGGCCACTTGTGCCTATGTGGCCTGAGCCTATTCCTGGGCTAATAACACCTACACCTTTGCTAGTTGCCCCTAAAGAGTCTACACCTATAATTACAAAGGAAAAATCTATATTTTCTACTGATGCAAGGGTACCCAAATTTGCACATGCTACTAAGCCACAACCACCAAATACCTCCTTCACCGAGGCATCATGACATCACTAACAAAAAAAATACTCTTCCAACACCTCTACCACCACCTCTACCACCACCCCCTTCTCCATCATCATTGTCATCATCATTGCTCTCCATATCCTCCTCTGCCATCTACCCCTCTACCATCTCTCCCTCTTCCATCTCCTCCTCATCTCCTCCATCTATCCTCCTCTACCTTTGACCATGAACAAATAACCTCTCATGCTCATCCAAAAAAGGTACCACCTCATCTAGGCTAGATATCAGTGGGAATGGATGTAGAAATAGGTACCACACATACTCAAAAAGCCCTGTCTCAACTACCTCTGGATGATAATCCTAGATGATTGGATACAACCCATGATACTCCTCAACTACTACATCATAGGACAGGTTAGACCCCCACTCTAAATAATCCATCTAATGTTGAGCATAGTGAGAAACACCCTATGGAATACCCTGCAACCTACCATACTGCCGCATAAACCTCCTCAAAATTAATCTCTCAATAATAAACTAGGTCCTCCCAATTAGATACATGGACTGACAAAGATACAACATCTTAGTATCATCCTCTTCCTAAGCCTCACAACCAATGTAAGGTCCCCATACAACTACCTTGAGATCATCCAACATCCTCCTCCAGTATTCCAATTTTCCCAACCTATGTTGGACAACTAGACCTATATAACCATAAACATAAGCTCTCCCGATAGGCTATTGTCTATCATCAATAGGGCATGTGATGTAAATATGCTCCCATGCCTAGACCTGTAATAATTTCACTTTGGTTGATAAATTGTGCCTTCTAAGGTACACAACTTGGTGTAAATCATGGTATAGGTGGGTTAATATACACATGCCCCAAGCATATCTAGTACCCTACTAGATCATCTACTCCGGGATCCAACCCCATCTAACTGAAAGTACCTTTGACCTACGGTTGGGACATAAGAAACCTCTGATGAAACTTGCAAAAATAGATGGAAGTGTAGAATATGCACCCACAATATCCCTCCAAGGAATCTCAACCATGAATCCTCTCATCCTCAAACACTTTGCACAAGGAATTGATACCTCCATGCTCAATATGATCATACAAAGTAGCTCTCCAACCACTAGAATCCTCAATATACAATACACATCCTTCGAAGTCACTGTCATCTCACTAGTAGGAAGGTGAAAGGTGTTATGCTCACTATGCCACCTCTCAGCTATGGTGGTCAAGAGTGTTTGATTAATCCTAATTTTGGGCATGTATAACAAAGACGATAATCCACAATGGGAAATCACACCTATCCTAGGTTGTGTCAGCTGAGGTATCTATAAGTGTGAATAAGTAAAAAATATTAAAACACTTCTTAATACAACATTATATCAAAGATTAAGGAAATTGAACTAAATAAATGTACTAATCTATTGAAAGCGTCATATTTCTCTCTATCTCCAAAGATTTATTAAATCATTTGTAGCTCTCAGATTATGTAAGCAAATGACTGTTAAAATGACTATCTGAAGAACAAATGAATACTAATGCAATGATATGGAAGCTAGATGTGAATACTAGATGATAAATCAATTAAACTAGCATGAAATGACATAGAAACAGATAACTACAACTATAGGAGGTAGCCATGATTGTGAAATCTTGATTGTTGGATGCTTGGATACTTGGATGCTTGAATTCCTACAAAGTAAGAGTGCATAAGTTAGATTATCTGGATCCTTTTCTTGATTGAATGAGGTTGTATTTATAGATTTCCTGGCTTTAGAAATGCATAGGGAAGGCATTGAGAGGCTTGGATTCAATCTGGAGGATTGAATGGTGAGAGATGAAGGAGATTGATAGAAAAATGGAGATTTTCTTTACCCATGAAAACACCAGGCAAGAGAAGAAGAAATATTGATGGAGGAGGATTGAGAGAGGAATTTGGAATTTGTCTCTAATTTGTCTCCAAAACTTCTCGTGAAGTTTCAAAGCATTAATTTTGACATATTTTAGACATAAATTAGATATAGGATATCTAATTCATTTTTGAGGAAATATAGATGGAATATTCCTTATGCCTTAATTCAAATATTTTTGATTTATTTAAATTAAGAAAAGGGGGATAAATAATTTAACAAAACAATTAATAGGATTGTTTGTTAAATTAAATAGATGAATATGGAAATTAATCAATAAAGTGTTTTGATCTTTATTTAATTAATTTGAGATCGATCTGATAGAATAAAAGAGGGATTTGATAATTAAATCAAACAAAGTATTTATTTTTGTTTATTTAATGAAGATGAGATTTAGAAGAATTTTAGAAGAAATAAATGTGAACTGTATAAATAAATATTTCTATTTATTTAAATATTAGAGGAATTTAGGATAATTAATCAAATAATTCATATTTAATTAATTGGATGCTCCAGACCAGTTTTAGGTGTATACATTTTGCCCCTCTTCAAAGTGATCTATTTACATGTTGCTTCAAAGAAAATTTTGCTACTACTGCCAGGATTGATGATTAAAAATAATTCAGTGTGCCCTAGACATGCCCCAGACAGTTATTTTTAGATGATTGCTTGATAATATTCCCCCTCGGGAGATAAGTTAATGATGTGATGTTTTTCAAAATTTTATGATTTTATGATGATTTGATGAAGTTATGATGATGAAATAGTTTATCTCCCGACAAAATGATGAAGAAATATAGCCCGCAGATGAATTTCAATTAATTTCATGAATAAAATTAATCAAAAAATAATAAAACCCCTCAAAAATCGCTTTTCAAAAGATATATATAGTCTAAAAGGTCACTTTCAAAGTCATTTGCACTTTGAGTTTGAAAAATCCTTGTGATAGAAACATTTCAACCAACTGGAGTAGGATGCCAATCCCTTACCACACTCACCGATTTGAGAGCATTCGACATCATCGATGGTCGGCCACATATGGACCTCCGGTATGTACCCCTTATCCTCCTCGATTTTCATGAAATTCTATTTTTTATGCATTTTATAGCTTTAGGCGTATTTTTCTTGTTTTAGCATTTTCAAGCCGCGTTGTAGCGCTTTCACTCTGGTTTAGTGCTTCCAGTAGGTAGATTACCGCTTAGAGATTTAGCACATGCATTAAAATCTCTAGCGCTTCCGTAGGATAATGTAGCACTTTTGATGATATAGCACTTAGGTAGTAAATTTTAGTGCTTTGATGTCAGATTTTAGTGCTTAGAGAGTTCTAACACTTTGATTTGGTTGATTAGCACTTTCATGGTCTGTTCTAGCACTTCTGGTAAAGCGGTCCTTTAATGGACTATTTTAGCACTTTGATGTGGGAAAACAATGCTTAGGGTAAAATAGCGCTTTAGATGCCTGTTATAGTGCATCGGAGTGTTGAAGTAGTGCTTCCGAGATTTAGCACTTTTGGTGCCTAATTGAGTGCTTTTATGTCAGATTTGAAGATTTTGACTTAGGTAACCTTGATTTCATCAGTTTTGATCAAGTCCATTCATCAGATTGGTATGATTGATAATCCAATTTCTCAATGTTGGAGTGTGATGATTTAAATAAGACTAAATTCTCATGATAGGCGAGAAGAAATCCTATTTGTGATGATCCTCATGATAGGTGAGGAAATGATTCAATATCTAAGAAATCTCATGATAGGTGAGATCTACATAATATTTTGATGAACCTCATGATAGGTGACATTTGTTGATGTTCGCCCATGAATTTTGATTGAAAATTCATACCAAATTTTTGGAATAGACTTGATAGTGAAATGATTCTTGATTTCTTGACATAGTTCATTGATTGTGGATATTTCCTTATTATGATAGGAGGATTTGGGTACTCTCCAGATGCGAGAGAGATTTCCTTGGACCACAGACTTGATACCTCATCTGACACTAGATGAGCTTCAGATTATAGGTCAATGCGGCTTGACTAGCTTGCTTGATATGCCCCATATTAGGATTATTCGGGGTCTCGTGACTACTTTGGCTGAGAGGTGGCACAATGACCACAACACCTTTCATTTACCCACTGGCGAGATGACGGTCACACCTGAGGATGTGTGGAAAATTCTATGCATTTCGTCCATGGGGGAGATTGTAGCATATGATTTTCATGGGGTTGGTGGGAGAGATCCTCTTCGCCGAGTATTCCAGGATCAAGATATTGATGGTCCGAGCATCCGATGGAGGAGGATTGCCGACTCATACGTGACACTACTAGTAGTGCTTGCTGGATTTATTGGAGGTTTCCTTTGCCTTGATCGTAGGTCAAAGCGATTCCTCGTGGGTTGGGGTAGGACCTTAGAGAGTATGATGGTACATGGGACTAGATATGCTTGGGGGATGTGCATGTTGGCACATCTTTATCATGATCTTCACTTAGTGGTGTACCTAGGGGCACATAGCCTATTAACAGGGATGACCCTATTACAGGTTTGGGCATGGGAGAATTTCTCTATTGCTCGACAATTTCCAATGGTAGACAGACCATCAGGTAGAACCTATGTGTTCAGATATAGAGGTTGGCTTACCCAGGCCTGGATGGGTAAGTTAGAGCACTGGAGACGGGTTTTTGATGACATAGAGACTGTTACTTGGCATCCATACTTAGACTATGAGTAGTGGGATGAGGATGATGTAGTGTTAGGATATCTCTATGATTCTATGTATCTAATTGGCTGGACACCATTCATCTTGGAGAGATTCTTGTTACGCTGAGTCTATAGGTAGTATGGCATCGTTCAGTGTATGCCACAAGGGGGTAGCTCATTATGCTAGGTGACGATGTGATATTCCTGATTGGGGGCTTTTGTTTGTCATATGAGGCTATAGTAGAGGGATATAGGGCATTATAGCCATCACCCTGGGATATGCGCAAAGACATTTCAGAGGCGGAAGTGACAGAGGAGTATGCGGCATTTTTGGCCTTCACTCCACATCCTCGTATCACTATTCCTGATGAGCCAACACCGTTACCCATAGACAAGGATGTAGCTGAGGGTTCAGAGGATAGTGGGGGTGGGGATGATACTCCATCAGGTAGTAGTTCAGAGGGTGGTAGTGATGAAAACAACAATAATGACAGTGATGGTGGCAGAGGGCTAGGACTAGTCAATGTGGGTCCTTCATCTAGTAGGCCTCATAAGAGGCAAGCAGTGGCAGTACCGTCAGCGGACCACCAAAGACAGATCGTGGGTCTCCAGACATAGATTCAGACATTGCAGGGACAAGTGGTATAGGCCTGGGGTTTGTTAGTGTAGATGCAGACGCAGATGCAGGCACAGGCTCAGGCTCATGCTCAAGCTTTAGTGCAGGTATAGGGATAGTTGGCCGCTATGCAGACTTAGGTTGCCACATTGACAGTTGAGCAAGACAGTGCATGAAAAATTATTGAGAGGGCACAAGAGACAACCGAGACCTTATAGCGAGTGGCTGATGGTATGTTAGTAGTTGATTATATGAGAGAGGTGTTGCGGGCTAGTCGAGAGGCTAAGTTTTACCAGGGTAGGTATCATGATGCAATGCTTGCTGATCATCGATTCAGCTATGCCCCATCGAGATCTGGGCAGATGCATACACGAATAGTGAGTGAGGGGGTGACACAGCCTCCACATAGAGATCCCAAAGATCATGGTTCTTCTAGGGGTGGTGGTGGTACTGGTCCCATTGGGCCCGCATAGTCTAGCAGTAGCATATCGTAGATGTCATTGAGATATTTCTTTTTGAGACATGATGTATATTATGATGTACCTTATTTTTGATGATGGATCTTTATGCCTAGACTTCATTGTATACTTGACACTGATGATATATATATATATATATATATGAGATGTAGTTGATGTGATTTTATGATGGTTTATGATTTTTATGTGATGGATGCATTTATTTCAATGTGATGTTTCTATATGGATGTTTTTATTGCAATGTGATGATGATTATGATGAATGCATGTGCAAAATATTTGATGTATGGATGTATGATGGAATGTATGTATTCTAAATGATAAATGATGATGCATAGATAATATGATGATGATGATGATGATGACTTGAATTTATTTTACATAATGAAATGTATGGATATATGGATGTATGGATAACATAATGATAATAATGATGATGTAATGATGTTCTAATTATGTATATGATAAATGATGTAATGAATGTGATGATGTGATGATATAATGCACGATGTATTTATTGTGATGTGATGATGATGTATAACTGTATGTTTTTTATTTTTGGATTTTATGTCAAGTATACTCAGTCATGATTGTAGAAAAGATAATTATTGATTGGAATCCTTTATGCAACAAATACTCTGCAGATAATGAATTTATTATGAATGCAATCTAATTTTATCATGCAACTATATGCAACCAAATGTCATTTTAACAATATTTTTGTGCTTGGTATCATCATAGAGCTTTTATTGGATGTTGAAAGTGAGTACAAGCGTCAATGGTTGTGTTAATCCAATGACGACCTAAGTATTAATTTCATGATTTTTGATATTGCAATCAAACACAAGAATCTAGGTATAATTGAACCAAGATGACATAAGCATTCATTGCATAAATAGACAAAGATTTATCATTTGAGTTTGTGAATTCTGAATGTCATCGGTGATACATTTGCATAGCACATCCCCCGACAATTCACACATTTATATGATTAACGTACAGACAACATACAATAAAAATATCATCCTTTTTCCTTGTTTCTCTAGTTCAATACATCATCGAGTAACTCCAAAAAAATAATAATAAAAAAAATGCAATTTATCCATCTTTGACTTAAAGTGTTTCATTTATTTTTCATATTTTAGATCATCCATCCCGATTTTGGGATGTTTTGTGATTTTCGAGATATTTGACCAAAAGATCTAATCATACTGACCTATCCTAGGGGTCTCGAGGGTTGATCAAAGATTAGCCTTGCCTACATTACACATGTAGAGACCATGTAGTTCGACTGACACAAACCTATGTTTTTGGATTTGTTTTCTTTCCAAGACTGACTTTTCGACTTGTTTTTGGATTTTTCAAAGGATTTTTGACATGTTTTGGATTTTCACTATGATATGGATGTTTGATACCCTTCTGATTGATGATCATGTTGTGTTTTGATCTTTGTTTTTTTTGTTCTTGCCATACTGTTGTTTTCCTAGATTGGTGAAATCGATGTTATTGTTGCCCTTAGTGATATCCAGATGTTGCCCCCAAGCTATGGAGTGAGACTTGACCATGTAAAATGTTTCTGATATGGAATGCAATGATGGCTATACTAAATGATATGATATGGAATGATACGAACTTCCAGACTAAATGATCCTAATATGTTCAAAATAGATGGGAAAGTTGATCTTAAGATCACATACAACTCCTATTTCTAGGTTTTCACCAATATGTTTTGATTACACTCTGTGTTTTTGTATATTTTTCTATTTTCTCTTCTTTTTCTCCTTTTTTGCATTTTCTATTTATTTATTTATTATTTTCTAATTTTTTTTGGTATTTTTGTGTTGCCAAGATGCCTATTTGCCAGGTTTTCATCAAGGAAACCTTTTTTCAGAAATGTGACTCGTGCACTAGGAGATTCATGTATAGAAATTTCTTAGATAGATATTGTTGATAGGTTCATCAAATAGATTCCCTTCTGACATTGATAGCCGATATGCCCCTGATCCGTACACTGATATGACAACAAAAGGTCTTAACCAATTAGGCTCAAATTTTCCTTTCTTCTCCCTATCTTGCTGATTCCTAGGGTCCTCTTTTAGAACCAAATCACCAACCTGAAAGACCCTTGGCTTTACCTTGTGGTTATAACTCCTTGACATTCTCTGTTGATAAGCAGTTAGATGATTAACAGCTATTTGACGACACTCATCTAACAACTCCAATTCCTGTAGCCTAGATACCCTATAATCCTCATCTTATATGATTCCTCTGAGTGATACACGAAGGGATGGAATCTCTAATTCTATGGGTAATATGGCTTCTGATCCATATATCAAGGCATATGGTGTAGCTCCAGTTGGTGTCCTAATAATTGTTCTATAGGCCCATAGTGCAACATTGAGTTGAACATGCCAATCACATCCAACATCGTTAACCATCTTCTTTAGAATTTTTAGAATTTTTTTGTTCGAGGCCTTTTCTTGGCCATTTTCTCGAGGATAGTACGGTGTTGGAAAACGATGTTGGATATGGAACTTTTCACATAGTTCTTAGACATCTTGATTCTTGAAGGGTCATCCATTATCAGTGATAATGGATTGAGGGATTCCATACTGACAGATGATGTAGTTCAAGATGAAAGAGGAAATATGCTTCCCAGTGATGGTTGTAAGAGGTATTGCTTCTATCCATTTTGTGAAATATTCTATAGCTGTGATAGTGAAATTATGTCCATTAGATGAAGAGGGATGTATCTTTCCTACTAGATCTAGACCCCATTGACAAACGGGCCATGTTGTAAATGGATGTAGTTCCTGAGCTGGTGAGTGAATGAGATTGTTGTGAACCTGACACTTTTGAAATTTCTTGACATACTGATATGATTCTTTCTCCATGCACGACCAATAATATCCCAAACGAAGTAGTTTGTTAGCTAGAGTTATCCCACTCAAATGAGTACCACAAATACCCTCATGAACTTTTGGTAGGGACATTTTAGATTCATCGTGTTCTATACATCAGAATAAGGTACCATCAAGACCTCGACGATAAAGGATGTCAGCGATTAAAGTATGTTGAGCGGATTGGCGGATAATTTTTTTTTTTTGGTTTCTGGAAAGATCAGGAGGAAGGATATCGTCTTTCAAGTAAGCATAGGTTTTTTCGTAGATGGAGGCTCCACTGGTTTCTAGATGGCCTATGGTACCGTATTCCAAATTATTATGGGAAGGACATGATATTTTTTCTACCATAAACTCATAACAAACACATTTCTCCAACAATTGTAACAATGAAGCAATTGTGGCCATAACATCCGTAGCTTTGTTCTCCACCCTTGGAATTTGATCAAACTTGATATGGATGAAGAACTATTTTAGATCCTCTAGTTTTTGCTTGTAGGGCATCAAATTTTCATCTTTTGTTTGATATTAATCATTTTCTTGATAAATTACTAGTTGAGAGTCCCCATACACCTGTAAATCTATGATTTTCCATTGAATTGCTATCTTGACCCCAATGACCAATGCTTCGTATTTTGCCACATTATTTTTACATTGAAACGTCAGTCTGTATGATTTCATAATTGTGTTTCCTTGAGGAGAAATGAACAAAATCCCTACTCCTGATGCTCACTGTGTGTGCAATCCATCAAAATATAAGTCCCATTGTTTTGGCATCACTATCATAATGTTTGTATCTAGAAACTCCATTGTCATTGGTCGATCATCTGGTAGAGGAGCTTTAGCTAACTATTCGGTGATTTCTTGAACCTTGATCACCTTTCTCTCGACATATTGAATGTCAAATTCACTTAGGAGCATGACGCATTTTGCTAGTCTACCTGTTAAGGAAGCTTTACTTAGTAGATACTTCAAAGGGTCAATCTTTGCTATTAGTTTGATTGTATGAGTCAACATGTAGTGTCTCAGCTATTGAGTAGCAAAAACCACTACCGAGCAAGACTTCTCTATGAATGTATAGTTTATTTCATAGCCATTTAAATTTCTACTGATGTAGTAGATGGCGTGCTCTTTTCCTTCATTATCCTCTTGTGCTAATAGTGCCCCCAAAGAGATTTATGTCGTTGCAATGTATAATATCAATGGTCTTTATTATGTGGGTGGTATGAGAATGGGTGGTGACATTAGATATTTTTTAATCTGATTGAATGCTATTTCACACCCATTATCCCATTTGAAAACCACATTTTTGTGTAGAAGATGATTGAAAGGATGAATTTTGTTTGCTAGCTGGGAGATAAATCTCCTGATCGATTGGAGCCTTCCCTGTAATGATCTCAGTTGACTGATATTCTTAGGAGGTGGCATTTCCATTATTGCCTTGAATTTTGCTAGATCCACCTCAATGCCCTTTTCTGAGACAATGTATCCTAGTAGTTTTGCTGATGTGACCCCAAAGACACACTTCTTGGGGTTTAACCTGACATTGAATTTTTGTAGTCGTGCAAAGATTTTTCCTAGGATGTGTAGATGCCCTTCTCTAGTACCAGATTTTTCCAAAATTTCATCCACATAGTCCTCCATGAAGGTGTGCATCATATCATGAAATATTGTCATCATCGCTCTTTGATAGGTGGCTCCTACGTTCTTTAGACCAAATGGCACAACGTTCTAATAGAAAGTTCCCCATGGACACATGGAAGCTTTCTTTTCCTGATCTTCCAGAGCTATTCTTATTTGATTGTACCCTGAAAATCTGTCCATGATTGATAACATGGCATGCCCTGCCATCAAGTCCACAATGATGTCTATGTTTGGTAATGGAAAATCATCCTTCGGGCATGCTTTATCGAGTTCCCTGAAATCCGTGCAGATTCTGATGCTGTTGTCTAGCTTTGAAATAGGTACTATGTTTGATATCCACTCGGCATAATCTATAGACCTTATGAATTTGGCATCCAACAATTTCTTTAATTCTGTCTTTACCATCAATGTGATATGAGGATGCATTTTTCTTAATTTTTTCTTGACAGGCTTGATTCCTGCGGGAAAAGACAAATGATGCATAATAAAATTTGGATCTAAGCCTGGCATATCAAAATATGACCAAGCGAATTTGATGCTACTTTATTTAAAGAAATTGATAAATTTTGGTTTCTCTTGATCAGTCATTGATTCTGCTAGATGTAGGACTTTCACTTTCTCTTCAGTGCCAATGTCCACCGACTATGTAGGTTCTACTAGAACTGATGATCACTCATGGTAATGTTTTGGGAGAGTGTCAAATCTTCCATCCTTCGGTGCCTCAGAAAGGTTTTCACCATTGGATACGTTCTTTATTTTTATTTTTTCCAGATCTAATGCTGCCATAGAATGGTTTTCACCATTAGATCTATTTTCCTTGTTTTCATTTTTGCAACTGGAAGATTCGACACTCTCCTGTTGAGTCATGTTGTTATGAGAGTTACTAATAGAACTAGTATCGGGTTCGGTATGACATAGGAAATTAATAATGGCATCATAATTTACAAATTGTGGTACAGTCAAAGGTTCGATAGGTTCCCAGTCAATAAGTTCTGGATGGATTAATGGCATGATGTCATCGGATTGACTTAGGTCGATGGAAGTGAGGGTTAAGACAAAAATATCGTCATTGTTATTATCAGGGATATCAAGATCAATGATGGTACCCTCTTCAAAATCGTGTAGTTCACTCAAATTTTGTTCATCCCCACTAGAGTCATCGATATTTAGTGATGTCATGACAAATGGTTTAGACCCTAAACCTTGTCCCTCCTCGCGAGTAGGTGTATATTGTTGGATTACGTCAACTTGAATATCGGTAAAAGATACTTCAGAACCCACATCCCACTCATATTTGTTTGAATCTGTCTTAGAGCTACCCCTAAGTTGAAGAATCCTTTCTACAACTTTCTTTGTCATATCCTATTTTTACTCTTCAGAATAGCCTAGTCCTATTTTCTCTTTTGAATGGAGAGTGAGAGGCTGAATAGGCTCTATGATTCCATATTTTCTCAATCCAACAGGTCCTTTCCCTTCATAACCCATCTTTTCGAGGATAGATTCCCCCTTTCCATACTTGTCAGTGTTGATATTGACATTTTTGATACTGATGTTTGATGCCAAGGGTTCTTCATCCTTGTAAAGCCAATCTAGAATTGCTTTGTTATCTGATTCTTCCTCTTTGGTACTAGCCTTTACAAATGTTTCTTGAAGAACTGTGGTAGGTAAAGATGTTGGAGGTTTGATCACTGATGGCTAACCATATGTCCTAGGAGATGGCACTAACTATGAAAGGTTAAGAGATTGCTCCATTCAATATCCCATTCCGTTATCTATCAGTTGGACTTGTTCTTGAAATTTGTGTGATAGAGAAGTTTGTTGATCCAGATTGTGCACTTCAACATGACTAGTTTCTTTTCCTTTATCCTTCTTTTCCACCCACTTGGTGGTGATACTTGGGTGTTTTTCTTCGTTGGATGATTTTGAACTAGAAGCTTCCTTATTGTGTGGCACAAAGGTATCTTGAGACTTTCTCAATGTGTCACAATGTTGTGGATGATTATAATCAGCAGCGATTGTCACCTCTTGTTTGTTTACTGGAAAATTTAGGCATTGATGGTATGTAGAAGGTATGGCTTGCATTTCATGGATCCATGGTTGTCCTAGGAGTATGTTGTATGTCAACTCTCTTTCCAATACTTGACATTCTATATGTGTCATCATGGGTCCCACTTGAATGGGTAACACAACTAAACCTTTAGACGATCTTTCTTCCTCATCATATGCTTTGATGGTCATTTTTATCTGAGCATCAATAGCATCATCGGAATACCCTAGTGCACGGATTAACTTGAGAGTGAAAATGTTTAGACCAACTCCCCCATCTATTTAAACTCTCTTGACGTGATGATTATGGATTAATACTTTGATATGCAGTGCAATATTATGGGGATGATTTAATGAGACGTCATCCTGTTCAGAGAAGGACAAACAATGTGGGGTAGTCAAATGTCCCACCATAGCTTGGAACTGAAAAACACCTAGATTCTTTGGTACCATTGTGGCAACTAATGCTTGTTCTAGAACTTCCTTATGTGATGGTAATAATTTAAGGAGTTATAGTATCGATATTTGTGTGGGGATGTTTTGCAACTAATCAACAATATTATAACGAGATGGAGGCAGAACCATATGTGTAGATCCAACTCCCTTTAACACTACCTTGGATTGCCCCCTAGTTATCATGTTTTTTGGTTGATGCTCTTGATGTTCTCTGATTTTAAAGACGTTAATTTGATTTTCGAAGTTTTGCACACTTGGGAGCAAATCCAAAGGGGTAAAGTTGTTGGTTTCATTTTTATCATTGTTATGACCAACTATATGATCATTTTTTACTTCAGATAGAAAAAGGATTGGTGTGTCATAGACATGATTGACATTCTTAACTTTGTTGTTTTAAGAGGATGATGCTTCTTTGTCATAATTTGGCAAAGGATCCTTGAAGGCAGAATGATCGTTATTATTTTGAGCTCCCTCCACATACACTTTGTTGTTGTCAATCAAATGTTATACCATGTGTTTCAACTTCATACAATTGTTGGTTTTGTGACCTTTGTTATTATGAAAGTTGCAGTAATCTGTGTCATTCCACCATGATGGTTTGAATTTTGAATCCCAGAATCTGGCTTCCGGTGCAGTGAGAAGGCCTCTGGTAACTAATTCTTTCATTGTTGATTCCATTGTTTGACCTAAAGGTGTGAACCTTCACCGATTTGATGGTTTTTGATATGGCTGTGTTTTTGCAATCTTGTTATTTTGTATGACATTTGACTTGACAATTTGATCATTTTTTTGGTTCTTTGACGTAAATATTGTTAAGTTAAAAACCAATTTGACATTTTGAGAATCAGTTGTTGTGTCATTGGTAGTTGTGTTTTGATTCTTTTGCCAAAATTTTGGCTTGTCACTATTTGAGTATTGATTGGAGGAGTTACTTGTGTTGTTTTTTTTATCATTGAAATGTTTGATAACTCCTCTTTTGACTAACACTTCTTCAATTTTAAAACCTTTTTCTCTTACTTTTTCAAATGTGGGAGGACATTGCAGTTCCAGTCTATAACTCATTTCTTCTGTTAGGTTGTCAATGAATAAATCCATCTTTCCTCCCTCAAGAATGGATCTAGGATATCTAGCGAACAAGCATCACCACCTTTGTAGAAAAGACAAGAACATCTCCCCTTTGTTTTTCTTTAGATTGTAAAGATCCTTTATTGTAACATCATGTTGGATGTTAAATGAATATTGGGAGATGAATTTTTTTATGAGTTCCTCAAAAGTCCTGATACCTAGTTGTAATTTTGAGAACCACTCCATACATGATCCTCTCAAACTCCTTGGGAATAATCTCATTAAATAAGTTTCCTCTTGGGCAAACTCAAGGCTCATTTTTTTGAATTCCCTTATATGATCTATTGGATCCATTCTTCCATTGTACTTATCATACTTTGGAAACTTAAATTTCTAGGAAAACGTATCAAACCAACTATTGCATCGAAAGGATAAGGACAAATATCCTATATTGCATATCTTTTGGTACTCCCTTTCATCATATCCTATATGTATTGTTGCAACATTTGCATTTGTGATGTCAAACCAACAACTAGATCTATTGTTTGTGCAGGTTGTAGTATCTCAGTCTCATTCATTTGAGGTGTTTCCTTCAAATGGTTTACATCGAAGTCCCTTAGAAGTTTAGCCCCTGATTCAGCTAACATCAAAAGATATTTTTCCATGTCTTGTTCCAAAATATTTTCCATAAACAAATGGAACTTGGGATCTTGTTGAGCTATTTGAATATCCTCTGGAGTTATCTCATTTTTGTCATTTTGGTTGAGATTGTTCCAAGGATTATCTTCTGCCATTTCTTGTGATTTTTTAAGTTCTTGTTCTAAGAGTCACGGTTTTTGGGACCTAGTGAAGATTGGCATACAAATTTTTTCCCTTTCTTTTGAAATGTTGATCTTTTATGTTGGATAGTGTCAATTGATCTTTTAAAAAAGTTGAATAAGATGAATGATCTTATTGATGAGACAATGCTAAAAAAATTGATTACCATACTTGGTTTCGTGATAAAGGATGATAGTATCCTGATAATGAAACTTCAGTGTAGTAATCGATTGTGTATTTTGATTTGACACTTGTGATTTGAAAGATCTTGTTTTAGTTGATAAGGTTGGAAATTTGTATAGACCTTTCTGATTTTGGTTTTTAAGACACTGATTCTGATGAAAAAGAATTTTTTGTTCTGGTAAACTGTGGATAAATGATAGACAGACCGAATGGTATGATTTTTGAACTCTTTGTTTTGAAAGCGCTAAAATAGAGTATAGAGGTGCTATTTCAGAAAAGTGCTAGAACAGAGTTTCAAAGCACTGAAACAGATGACAAAAGCACTAAAACAGTGTCCAAAGGTGTTGGAAAAAGTGATGAAAGTGCTATCTTGACAGAAGCACCGAAATAGTGCTCGATAGTGCTGGAAAAGATGATGAAAGTGCTATTTTGATAGAAGCACTGAAAAAGTGCCCGAAAGCACTGGAAAAGATGATGAAAGCATTGTTTTGATAGAAGCACTGAAATAAAGACTATAAGCATTGAAACGATGCCCAAAAGCGCTATTTCACTGAAGTGCTAAAACAGGGACCCAAAGCGCTAAAACAGGTTTCCAGAGCGCTAAAAGTAGGAATTTTTAAGACTCTACAATAAAATTTGATCTAGCCTTTTGGAATACTATATCATGGATTGTGGAAGATGAGAATGATGTATGTGTTGACTACGGTTGTGATACTGAGTGAGAGCTCTTCTTTGGAAGAAGCCTCGTGAATAGAGTGGTTCTACTACGTAATCTAAAGTGTGACCCCTAGCAAAATCGTGATATATGTGGATGAATGTTCTATGTTGTAAGAATATTTTTCGATTTTGATATAGAAAACACCCTCTTTTTAATTTGTTTTGATAATTGAGAGGTTCCTTGGGTTTTGTGATTTTGATTTTTCTCTTCAGAAATGTGGTGGACTTCCATTTTCGAAGCATGGATTTTCTTGATCTTGACTTGAAATTTTCAGGATGATCTTTAATCTGATTTAATGAATTTGTGAAAACACAGCAAGCAATTTTGAGTATTTGTTTTAAACTGAATAGATCGTGTATGTTCAAAAACCACGAATGGTCTTTATTGATTTTGACAGGTTGCTTTTACAATTGTACACAAATCAAATAGAATCACACTTAAGGACAAGTAGGTCATCATTATACTCACAACCCACATCTTGAATTACGTTGACGCACACATCCATGTCACCCCCTAGAGGGCGCCCATGTTTTTGTCGTTTCCAGGTGCGTACTCAGTTGGATTTCTCATCCTCTGAGCAAACGGTCCTTGGTAATTATATGGTGAGTGTCTTGGGGGAAAATTCTTCCCTCCCCTTGCACCGTGAGTATGACAATGTATGGATACTGACTCAACGAGATACCACTCTATGGTTCATAGATAGGGCTTCGATGTGGTGTGGCAATTGATAAACTCCCTCAGGAGACCTCCCAACCTTTAGAACAAATATTTTGGGGATGATTATCTTGCTCACTACCACCAAGTTGGAATTTCATCAACAACTTGCATTTTTATTATAGTGGGTTGGAATCCTTGGCTTTAGGCATTCCCACTTAGGTCGTTCCCATAGGGTGAGTACTTTTTCCCACTACGGTAGTCCTTATAAAGGATTTAATAAAATCATAAATAGCATGAAGTAAAAATGACTCTGGCGCTTTGGTCACCTAGTTAAGGGGAGAGCATAAGCCTAATCACCCAAAAAACAACATATAAAATGTTCTATTTTAAGCCCAAAAAATAAATTTTCTAATCTATGTGAAGATGTTGCTTCACAGAAATCATGATGTTCTTTTTAACTTATGCTGCAAAAAATGTGGTGACTATCCTAGGATTGATAAATTTTAGAAAACTCTAAGTGACTATCCTAGGATTGATAAATTTTAATCTAATTGTGAATTTTATTTTTTTTTGGCCGTGATCACGTCAAATCCAGATTGATTATATAAAAGCGCTGGAATAGTCCATAGCAGCACTAAAAATTTTACCTGAAGCGCTGAAAGTGAAGGCGTTGAAACAAGACATTGAAGCGCTTGAATTTTCCACGGATGCGCTAAATCGGGTATTCTGTAAATGGTTTATCGAAGCACCGAAACAGGCCATGGAAGCACCAGAGTTGGAAGCGGTGAAATATTTGATGGATGCGCTATAGTAACACAAAAGTTCCAAAATAGAGTACGAAAGAATTGTAGTTTGCTACAGAAGTGCTATAGTATTTGACAAAAGTGCTAAAAGAAAACACGTCGGGAACCTACGTGACACTTTCCAAAAAAATTGGGGTTAAGGCCCCACGGTGGGTGCCAAATTGTAAGTGTGAATAAGTAAACAAGATTAAAACACTTCTTAATATGACATTATATCAAAGATTAAGCAAATTGAACTAAATCAATGCACTAATCTATTGAAAGTGTCATATTTCTATCTATTGCTAAAGATTTATTAAATCATTTGTAGCTCTCAGATTATGTAAAAAAATGACTGTTAAAATGACTATCTAAAGAACGAGATGAATACTAATGCAATGATATGGAAGCTAGATGTGAATACTAGATGATAAATCAATTAAACTAGCATGAAATGACATAGAAACAGATAATTATAGCTAAAGAGGCAACCATGATTATGAAAGCTCGATTTTTGGATGCTTGAATTCCTGCAGAGTAAGAGTTCATAAGTTAGATTGTCTAGATCCTTTTCTTGGTTGAATGAGGTTGTATTTATAGATTTCTTGGTTGTAAAAATGCACAGGGAAGGCATTGAAAGGCTTGGATTCAATCTGGAGGATTGAATGGTGAGAGATGGAGGAGATTGAGAGAAAAACGGAGATTGTCTTTACCCATGAAAACATCAGGCAAGAGAAGAGGAAAGATTGATGGAGGAGGATTGAGAGAGGAATTTGGAATTTGTCTCCAATTTGTCTCCTAAACTTCCCGTGAAGTTTCAAAGCATTAATTTTGACATATTTTAGACATAAATTTGTCATAGGATATCTAATTCATTTTTGACGAAATATAGATGGAATATTCCTTATGCCTTAATTCAAATATTTTTGATTTATTTAAATTAGGAAAATGGGGATAAATAATTTAATAAAACAAACTATAGGATTGTTTATTAAATTAAATAGATGAATATGGCAATTAATCAATGAAGTTCTTTGATCTTTATTTAATTAATTTGAGATCGATGTGATAGAATAAAATAGGGATTTGATAATTAAATCAAACAAAGTATTTATTTTTGTTTATTTAATGAAGATGAGATTTAGAAGAATTTTAGAAGAAATAAATGTGAACTATATAAATAAATATTTCTATTTATTTAAATAGTAGAGGAATTTAGGATAATTAATTGGATGCTCTAGACCATTTTTAGGTGTATACAGTATCAAATCAAATGTCCTTGGAAAATTTTCATGAATTTGAAGATTCGCCAAAGGCTCCTATAATCACAAAGATTCATAAGTCAGATAACTTGTCAAATCAATCGAAATAAGTCAGTCCATCAATCTAATCAGCTCTAGTGAGAATTTGATCATTTTTCATGAGGATCAATCTATCAATCAACCTTTCCTATCATGAGGTTAATCAATCAAGCTATCAATCAACCTCCCCTATCATGAGGTTAATCAATCAAGTTATCAATCAACCTCGCCTATCATGAGGTTAGTCAATCAGACTATAATTGATCCTCGCCTACCATGAGGTCAATTATCATTAGTTAATCATTCAACCTCGCCTATCATGAGCTTAACACAATCAGATTATAATTGATCCTCACATATCATGAGGTCAACTATCATCTAAATCTATAAGGATCAATAATCAAAATCAAATCAAAGGCTGGAAAGATCAATAAACATCAAAATCAAGGAGTTAACTGACAATTTCATCATTCTTACTTGTAAGTGCTAAAACCATCTGTCAAAGCACTAAAAATATCAATGTGCCAAAACAGATATTCCATGCACCAAAATAGTCTATGCACCATTTCAATTTATCAATGCACCAGAACAAACATTCAAAGCGCCATCTAAATCTATGCACTACTATATTATTTCTATGTGCTAAATGCCTACTTCTATGAACAAAATAAAAAAATGCACTAAAACAACTATCTAATGTGCTACATTGGAGTGTCAAAGCACTAAGATAGGAAAAACCGAATTCAAATGTAAAAATGGAGGGAAAAAAATTGCATGAATTATGAGGAGGTTTCTTAGGGTACGTACTAGAGGTCCATATGCTACCAGGTGGTTGTGACGCCGCACATGCTCAAATTGGTGTGTGTGGTAGGGAATCACCATTTTTCTCAAATTGCAAGATTTTCTCAATCACTATCAATTTCCAAATTCAAAATGCACAAATGAACTTCTAAATCACCTTTTTAATCTTTTAAAGGTTAAATAAGTGGGTTTTTTTAGGCATTGATTTAGTTTATTTACGAAGAGGGCTTTAATAGTTAATTCATCAATGGGGTAGCTTCAACAACATTTATCAAGAGATAATATTGCTTCATTATCAAAACATCATCGACTCATCAAAAACTCATAGAAATTTGAAAATTTTCAAAAAAATCATAAAAAATACAAAATTCATCGAATTATCTCCTGAGAGGGCATACACCCATTATCATTTAAAATCAACATCTAGGGCATGTCATAATTTTTTTCTCAGTACTAGCAAGAAAATTGATTCTTTGAAGCAATATGTAAACACATCACTTCAGAGAGGGGCAAAATGTATGCACCTAAAAATGGTCTAGATAAATCGGATTAAATAAATATAATTATTTGATTAATTAACCGTTTAATTCATCTATTAATAAATAAATAGGAATATTTATTTATGTAATTCAAATTCCATTTTTTTCTATTAAATAAACAAATTCAATAGTTTTTTTTAATTTAATCATCAATTTTTTCTATCTTAATTAAATAAACAAATTCAATAGTTTGTTTTAATTTAATTATCCAATTCTTTCATCTTAATTGAATAAACTAGATCACATAATTTTTTAATTATCATCTCCATTTTATTAAATAAACAAATTTCAAAATGTTTTATTTAATAATATATCTCCCCCCCAAAGAAAATTGAATAAATCAAATATTCAATTGAGCACATGTCTACAACTTCTCTCTCAACAAAATTGAAAACTTCAAATTGTATTCAATTGTTCTTTTTCAATTGAGCACATGTCTACAAATTTTCTCTCAATAAATTTGAAAGCTTTAACTTGCATTCAATTTCATTTTACCTTTCCAACCAATTTTGAAACAAACTTTTACAGTTGGAAATAGTTGGCTTCATGGATCCATAATTTCTTCCTAATCATTTCCTAGAATATTTTGCTCAGAGAATGCATTTCCCCTTCTTCCTCACCAAATTATTCATCTTCTGCCATTGATTTATCTAGATCAAATATGAACCATTGCTTGCTGCCACATCAGGAATTATCTTTGAAAATCTATAAAAGAAACCTTTTTCTATAGGAAATGGATCCCACTTACATGAAATTTTACTCTCTAGGAATCATACTAGAGCATTTAGCATACAACATTTAGCAATTATCAAATAGAAGCATTTTAGCAATCATATTAGATTATAATCATGTCACAGCATATCATATTAGTTGCATCTTAGTTTAGTATATCAACATCACAACATCATAGCTTCCATTATCAATATCATATCTTTCATTATCATTCATTTTATCAAAACATTTTACTTGGATCATCATTCTCATTCTCTAGGTTTTCATTTTAACAATCAAAGTCCACACAATTTGAGAACCACTTTGATCTAATAAATCCTTGGAGTTAGAGAGCAATGGAACAATTTTAAAGATTTTATTATGCTTCAATTAGAATATATCCGTTGTTTGAATTCTCTAATAACATTGCAGTAAGGTGTGTTGTTAGTTATTTCACTTACACATATTTGAATTATGCAAATAGATGGTTTTGGTTGATCTTTCCACTTCTTTTTTAATTCTTCTATGGAACTCATCCACATCCACATATCCCAAATCAATATCTCTAGTATCCAAGTAAGCAAAAAATATCTTGGATGGAGGGTGGTAACCTTTTTATTGATACTTTATTTTGGCACCTTATCCTTACATATTACCTACACATTAAAACACAGTCCATTGGAATACAAATGACATTACTTGATATATTCAAACTGATACCTTATTCGAGCTCTAGAGACAGGTGATATTATACTCCACTACAACATAAGTCTTTCACATCTTTCAAAAACCATAAGTATTCAAAAAAATATTACCTCAAACATGGATATTGTGAAAGATATTTCACTATTTTTAATTCTCAGACATCAGAGTTCAGGTATGTGGTTTGTTTCATACATATTATTAGACCACAACCTTTAAGAAAAAAACCCAATAACTAATACCTGATAGTTGTTTTAAAAAAATAAATGGATTGTCATCAGGGACCAGAGATCAGGAAGACCACTTAATATTTTAAAATATTTTCTTGACAAGAAATAAGGTACAAACTTGACATCTGGTTCTTCAAATAAAAAATATTTTCTTATTGATTTCTCTTTGAAGATCGAGGATGATACTTATGTTCTTATGAATTAATCTTTAATCATACGTAATTCTTACTCCTAAGGTCTAACAACTAAAAAATGAGTAAGTGAAAACTAAATATTTTCAAGTTTCAAGAGTTGGGGTTTAGTTTTAACATTTTTTGGATCTTATGGATAAAATTTAAGAGATTTTTTTGACACTTAGATGCATGAAAGCTCTAGTTAAATTTATCAGGGATGATTTATTCAATGTTGGATGCTGGAGATATTGTTTGAGCTTTTCAAAAATACTTACTAACCTATTCCAAAAATATGCATGAGAAAGGCAATCTAGGGTCTGATGAGGAAAATGTTGACCTCAAGAACATCCTTGATTGGCCTGTTGAGGAAAAATAAGATTTAAAAGAGTTAGTAAATCGACTGGCCCTTATTGAAAAGCATCATTTATCAACTCCATAACTTAGAAAATAAGGTCAATGTTACTAACAACAAGGAAATATCACAATTTCATTTTTGACTTTCCTTTGAATTTTTATCAAGGTACAACTCCCTCAAAGAGTACAATTAACCATTACAACATACATTTTTAACTAGAAAATGAGAAAGGTGAACTAACACTGATTCATAATAATGAAATCAATGTGATGAACCAAATAACTATAATTTTCCTAGCGCAAAGACCAAAAACACTATAGAAAACATTATAGATTTCCTAATGAGTCGATTCTCTTCAATTCTAAAAAAGAGTAAATATAATAAAATAAAGTTATTATTCAAAAAGGATAAAACTCCAAGTATTTTTTTAGCCAATAGACTAAACCAATATAAATATCACATTTATAATTCAATGTTCATAGACAATGAAAAATTTGAAATTAAAGTTTAGTTAAAAACTGTTCCTCCTCCATTCAATTACCTCACAATACAATCTAAAAGAGTTCAGACCCTTCGTATGTCCTTGGATTAAAAATTTATAATCCCCTAATCATGAATCTTGGTTGTTAATGTAGATACCATCATATCAAGTAATGATTTTGTGAACCTACCTCCCCAATTTAGAGGAACTGGTACACAAAGAACATCTATGACTATTTTTAAATTAGTCATAGTTACATTCCTTTTTCCAACTTGATTTTGATAGGAAGTCAAAATTCTCTTCTTTGTATGCTAGCCCCATGACCTATCATACATGTAAGTGGCATGTTATTTCTAGAATTTTGCATCTAATAAATATGTCTCCCTGTGATTACCATGTGAACCATCTTAGCAAAGAATGCAACATAGATTTCAACTAGTTGAACTTGAAGATTTAATCTAGCAATGTCACATCGACAACCCTCTTTAATAAATTCCCAAGAAAAATTACTGTCCTCACGATCACTAACCATTCCCAAGAAAATATTCGACATAAATCACCTACCACACACCTTCGCTTCTATAAATCCCAAGGTAATGACCTTAATTTTTACCATTTATATTTCATTGTTCAACAATGGTAAGCACTAAGAGTGATGCCTCCTCAAAGAGTGATTTTATCATAATTGAGGATGTGGAGTGAAATCAATATTAGAGGGTTATGGCGAACCAACTGAGATATATCTCTCTAGTTCACCATGATGTTGAAGAATATGTACTCAGGGAGATTATTGAAGAAGATATGAGTGCAGGATATCAATAGTAGATTATCAAAAATAAATAAAAAATATGAGCGCACCAGATATTGAAGTCCTTGATCGAGCAAAAAAAATATTGAATTTCAATATATACAAAAAATGTTACACATTATATAGTTGCACTATGTTTGAATTGTAATTGGTTTGACTTCGAAACTTGATTAAACAAAAAATATTCAATAAAAAAATATCTAACAAGTGGATGCACTAGATATTGGAGTTAAAAATATAAATTCAAAAGAATTATAATTTTATCCTTCATGGAAAAAAAGTTATGCATTATACGGTGTGCATCACTTTTTTAAAATGTTGTTTTTTGAAAAAACCATTTTTCATGGGAGATAGAAAAGGAAGTCCAATCTGATTCCAAAAATTTTGAAAAAAATATTTTTAGAATCTACAAAAAAAATGTGATGAGACTCTAGTTTGTAGCATCTTCAAATTCCTCATGGTTTAGCCGCTATAGGTGCCTGAATGTGAAGATTTAGTTAAAAATAATAATTTCAATGTCCAGTTTGGGCAAAAATTGTAAACCACTATTGTGGGATCACCCGACACTATTTTCATTATATAACGAAACTTCACCATGACCTTACTGAAGAATTAGTTAGTCTCCTCTATGGTGGACTCAGGTAAAATGATATGGGACTGTTTTCCCATTTTATGTAGTCCAGCAAAAATTTGTTCTCACTGGCCTAGATTGACTGCGTACAAGAAGTGGTGGAAGGGATTCACATCCTTATCTTCATTCTCTATGTTTAAAAAGATGTATTGGAATCACTCATTTTTTAATGTAAACATGATCAATGTAATTTTGTATATATATATATGAATAAAATCTTGTATTTTGACTATCCATGTTTATTTTATGTGTATTTTTCTTTTTCTTTCAATTGCAATGGGTTCTAGTTTATGCGGCTCTACAAATTTATATCTCCATTGAATGCTATGAATGGTTTTCCTTTCAACATAGTTGTTCATAGTTCAAAAGAACCTTAATTTTAAAATAATCGGGCTATGGATAAGTTTTGAGTATGTCGTCAGGGTCTATTGAGGTTATGAAAACTTTATCTTTTATTGCCTTTCATTCTTTCTTTTAAAATATTGACTTTCCCATGCTAACACTTAATTATTGGTCGATGAGAAGTTTTTTGAAACCCTATTGAGGATCAACAAAGGTTTCAAAACCTTTTAAAAGGGATGAAAAAATGATGAAGGGTACTCCCCTTACAAGTGGAACGGACAACAACAACACAAAAAGATGAACAATATGCAGGAAGAAACAACAAAACTTTATTGTTATTACTGAAATGGAATTTTTTTCTTACATGGGCTACTTGATTATGCATGTACAATTAAATATGCAAATCGGCCTTCAACTCTGCTCTTTGATCTCAAGACTAGCTACTACTCTATCACCTTCTCTCCTCCTTACTCCCCCCTCCAATTATCTCTGCTTATCTTTTCATAATATCCCCCCCTTCATGTCAGCCTATCTCATAAGTCTTCACTTTGTTGTAGTACCATTCAAGTCAGCCAATAAAAATCTAGATCTTCCCAATTAGTTACCTAGTTATCAATGCAAAGATTTCCATTTGTCCATTGGCTTGTGAATCAGTTCCCTTCACTTCACATTTGAAAATGGTCAGTCGATTTCCACCTTCATGCCATGATCCATCACTTTTCCATTGATCTTGAAAACTTTAAATCATGACCATTGGATTGATCATTTTAATCTGCCACCGTGGATCTCCTCCTTTGAAACCATATCCAACATGTATCACTAATTCTCTTCTCTTTCATTTTCACGATGTGAAGAGATGCACATACTTGTCAGTGAAAATTAAGTTTTACAAACCTTTTCAGAGCCAATGAAGGTTTTAAAACCTCATAAAAAACTGCTCAACGTAACTTTAAACTTTGTCAAAAAAAGTGAGGCTTGGTGAAACTTATCGGGGCTGATGAAAGTTTTAGAACCTCTTTAAATTCCACTCAATGTAATTTGTTTTTAAATGAGTCAGATACAGCCGGAAGTATTAGAAAACCTTATTGATCATCATTATTGTTAAATACTTACTTGTTTGCAAACCCTCATTCACCCCTTATTGAAAGGAAAATGACTCATAAATTTATTTTGTCAATGCAAGATTGCCCTTCTCCCTGGATGCTCCTGCATCAGACACCCGAGGTAATTCAAAAATGTTTCATGAGTTGAATTCATAAACATTTGTAGATCTTGTGCTTGTCCTGGATCCACCTATTCACCTTATTATGTTGAAAATCCTTCCAAACCTATTTCTAAAATTTGATGTCCCTCCCTTCTTTCATTCTTCCTCTCTTCCATCCTCTTTTCACAAATTCCACTTCCCACCAATTGGCACTATGAAATATGGGGAAATAATAATCATCTTGAGGAAAATAAAGAAACTCATGCATTACCTTTTTCCTTGCTGCAACAATCATTTCATTTCCATTATTTGTTTGTTACCTGTGCTCCTTATTTCCTACTTATCTTAAAAAGTATTTCTCAACTACAAACTCATACTTTCCATCTACCTCATTTGTATCCTTATCGATGTCAATAGTATAACCAAAATATTCTTCCCTTTCATCCTGTGATAAACTATCATCAACTAGTGTAAATGAAATCTCATCAATCGAACCAGCATGTACTTCCTCACCTTCATCCTTATTGAAAACTACAATACCTTCACTCATCAAGGTACTCACTACTGCAATACCTTTGTTTACACTAATCTCATCAAGCTCACATAAAACAGTAACAACATCTTCACATAGATCATATTTTACCTTTTCTTCATCCACCAAAACATTTAGTCTACACCTTCTAAATGTAATTAGCACAACTACTATTTGCATGAGAAAATATTGATCTTCATCCCTATTCTCTTTAACTAATTTTCTAACTCCATTAACTAAGTGTTTTCTAGTGTTATTACATACCTTTTCTTCTTCCTTATTCAAAGGTTTCAATTTTTTCTTGACTCCATCTTTCATAAAATAGTAGGTATTAGCATACCCATCATGCACTGCCTTCTTGTAAAAATACCAAGGTCTTCTCAATAATAAGTGACAAACATCCATAGGCCTAACATCACATAAAAATTCATCATAGTAATCACCTACTTTAAAGCTTACCAAGCATTGTTCACTCACCAAAACTTCTCAATCATCCCGCAGCAAAGCAATTATGTATGGATGTGGGTGCCTTTGTATTTGTAGCTAGAACTTATTCACCATCTCTTCAGAAACAAGATTGTCAATACTACCACCATCACTAATCACATTACACACTTTACCTTCACACTTACAACGAGTGTGAAACAATCTCCTTCTTTGATCTAGTTTAATTTCTTCATTTAACAAAGTTCTTCTGATAATAAGCTACTCGTCCCTTTTGGCATATTTTAAATGTGACGATTGAGTATCCTCATCCACATGGGAAACTTGAGCATTACCTTATGGTCTTCTATTTTTTCTTCCTTGATGTTTAGGACACTCGAAGGCTCTATTTCCTTCTTCACCGCATTGAAAACATGCTCCATGAAAGCCTCCTCTTCCAAATAATCTACTTGATATTCCTCTAAACAAATTCCCATGAAACTTGCTTGAGCTTTCACCTCTTTCACCCTTGCTATCCTTAGTGTCACTAATCTACTGTTCATCCTCTCCTTACGACACATAACTTTTTATTTTTCCTTCTTATTCTCAAATTTCCTATTCAATCTTTCTTCTACCTTCAATGCAAACTGATATGCATGCTCAATGGTGTATATTTTCACTAATGCAAACTCCTCTTGTATGCTTGGTTTCAGCCAATAAATATAATGAGACACTTTCTCCTTATTTGCCTCAAAATTTCCTATTTGAATCAGGACCTTGTGAAATTCTTCAATTTATTATTTGACCATCCTTGTTCCTTGTCTTAGACTCTGCATCATCTTGAGCAATTCCAATTCATAATCAGCTAGAATAAATTGTTTCTTCAATTTTAACACCATTTTGTCCCTTCTAGAAATTTTATGTTTCCCAAGGTCTTCCTCTTTCTAGTAGGACCTCTTTCCAAAATATACTTGCATGACCTTTTAGTTTTATCTTTGAAAATATTACTAAGTGAGGATCTTCAATCTCCTCAATTTTGAAGAATTCTTTCATCTCATTAATCCAATCGATCAATTATTTAGGATTCAGACTTCCATTGAAATTTGAAGCCTCCACTTTGGGTCTCTTCCCAATGCTTGAGATCACTCTCAACAATATCCTTTCTCTAGGGTTCATTTGATTCTATTATTACATTTCTTCTTCAGTGTGCATTTATCTCCTATGAACCTCTTCCTACAAGGTTTCCATCTACCTCCCAAGGGCTCTGATTTCATCTCTAGGTGGATCTCTTTCCCCACCACCTCAACCTCTACCTCTACCACATTGGGAAAGTGTTGGAGGCATTTTCATATCAACCCATAGTCACAAGTCCTATTGCAATTTCCTCATGTTCGACTCTATTATAGACTTAGTAACTCCTGCTTTGCTACCATGTTATGAAAGGTACTCCCCTTACAAACAAAACCCACAATAACAACACAAAAAGATGAGTAATATGCAAGAAAAAACAATAGAACTTTATTGTTATTACTAAAATGGAAAATAGAATTACATGGGCTGCTTGATTATACAGGTATAGTCAAACATTATATTGTCCTTCAAATCTTCTTTTCAATCTCATGAACAACTACTAATCGGTCGCCTTCTCTCCTCCTTGCTTCCCCATCCAATTATCTCTACTTATATTTTTATACTATCTCACCCTTCATGTTGTCCTATATCAATAAGTATTTTATTTGTTGTAGTACCATTTAGGTCAGCCAATAAACATTTGGATCTTCCTAGGTAGTTACCTGGTGATCAGTGCAAATATTTCCATTCATCCATTGGCTTGTGAATTGATGCCCTTCACTTATTGTTTGAAACTGGTTTGTTGGTTTCCACCTTTGCATCATGATCTGTTACTCCTCTGTTGATCTTGGAAACATTAAATCATGGTTGTTGGATTGATAATTTTAATCTATCACCATTGATCTCCTCCTTTGAAACCATATCCAACACATATCGCTACTTCAATTTTCTTTCATTTTTGTGATGTGAAGAGATGCATGTGCTTGTCAAAAATAATTAAGTTTTACAAAACTTTTCAGGGCCAATAAAGGTTTTAAAACCTCATAAAACACCGCTCAATGTAACTTTCAACTTTTTAAGAAAAAGTGAGGTTTTGTGAACTTTGTCGGGGTCGATGAAATTTTTAGAACCTCTTTAAATGCCACCGAAATTTTATTTTTTAGCTAAGATAGAAAAAAATCAAGCAAAACATCATGGGGGATCACGATACACACATGCAAACATAAAGAAAAATAAAAAGACTAGTAAGACACATGCAAATCAACCATCCATCAAGTTATCTACATCCTAATCTTTTTCAGTGTATGCGGAATGGAAATCACTAGCGAGAGGGATCACATCAAGTGCAATACTAAGAGAAGTATCGGGTTCAACACATGGTGAATCACTTGGTTTAGGACGATCATCATGGTTGTTGTCGTTTAAGCTCATGGATGAGGAAAATAAAAAATTCAACTAATTATGAACTTCCTCATCAATTTTAACTATTTCCTCATCATCATCCAGGTTAACCACAATAGGAGGATGAATGATAATATCCATAGAAGGTCTTGGTCCTTGTTGTGTCAGATTTATAGTCTTGAATAAGAGATGAGGCTCATCATTTATTTATTTTGTCAAGTTTGGATTTCAATTTTCAATGTTATTCTCATTATTCATCTTTGAGAAATAGCACGACGTCTACATCTACACTCTCTAGCATTGTGATTTCTTTTATTATGACTTATATTTTGTATAGGAGTGGGTGAATCAATCATATGTTCCTTTTCTTCTTGTGAGTGTAGAACAAAAGAAACCATGGAATGTTGTTTGACCACCTTCTCTTTGGATTTATAAATTTTCTTAAGACTTGTTGGGTTTTCTCTTGGTCTCTTGTAGGAAATAGGTAAGGGTTCTTTTATGGATGGATCTTGGTTTGTTGGAAGGGCTTTAGGCTCAAAATTGTCTTGTTTAGGTGGTGGAGGTTCAAGCATGGGTGGAGGAAAGTTTTCAAGGGATAGTTTGGTTATGCATTTTAATTTGAAATTTTGGTAGGATAGGAAAAGGAAGTCTTGATGTTGTCTTATAGGTTCCATGGGTTTAGACCATAAATAGTGTAAGGATAAATTTCAATGGGAAGATGAGGGTCTAAAGCCACTATGGTTCACGGTGAATATTTCATTGTCAACTGGAAAATTTAAGCACTTATGTACAATGGATGGGACCAAATTCATGGAGCAAATACATTTGTAGCCTAGCTTCACACAAAATTGGTTTTAATTAGAGATTATAAAGAATGATAAATTTTATTTCTTCAATCATACTTGCAAAGGGAGCTCTTGTTATCGAGCCCATCATAGCACAAGCAAAACCATCATGCATTTTGATCCATGCTTTTGGTTTATCATATCTATATTGAGTGAGTTCATGCAAATATAAGAGTTCTTCTATGATCACATTCTCTCCACATACGGGATCAATTAAAATCCCAAGAGTGGGCTTGTTATTGATTCTACCGTATATGCAAAGAGGACTATCATGTGTATGTTTAATTGTTTCTTCTAAAGAGAAAGTAATGTCAATGGATTGTTGTTTAGGAGGCTCAATGTCAACCACTCCTATCATTGTATCAATAGGACTTTATTCACACTATCTATAGGAATTTGGTCATCATCATCCATATGATTTTGTTCATGATTGCTCATATATTCGTCATATATGTCAAGATTCATCACATCAGGATTAGTTTCACTAGCCTTAACAAATGAAATATTATGGTTAGGCATTGGATTGGTAAATATTTGTAAGTTTTGGTTGGGAGGAGCTACAGACTTATTACCTTTTTCATTCACACCTCCAATCTAGATATGATTGGAATCAATGAGGTCTTGTACAAGATGTTTAAGATGCTTGCAATGTTTCATGTCATGTCCTTTTCATTAGTGATAATCACAATAGGAATTGTGTCTAAATCTTAGAGCTAATGGTCTACTAGGGCCATGAGGTTAGACAGGAGGTGAGGCAAGCATTTTTTTGGCTAAGAGTTGGGTTATGATATTGTGAAGGGTGTTGAGTAAAGGTTTAAATTGTCTTTGCGGATCCCTAAATATATAAGGATTACTCTTCTTTATAGCAGATATTTGGGTAGGTGGAGAGACAGAATTTAGCTAAAGGAAAATCTTATGTTGTCGTTTGAAAGGTTGGTAGGTGTTTTGGTTAGAGGTTTTAAGTTTTTCAGGATGAGTAGGCATATTTTTGTTTATTAACAATTATAGAATTTTGATAGCCTCTAAGTGTAGTGCATAGGTGCATGAAGGAAAGAAATTTCATCATGGTGATTTTCCCTTATCTTGTGGTGTAATTTTTCTATGAACATCTTTTGGAGATGAGAATCAGGGACCTCCATACTGATTTGGGAATAAAACAACTAATAGCATGCAATAAAGTTAATGAATTTTTCACCTTCATTTTTATTGCATCTCATCAAGTCAACCAATGTCGTTTCACGAACCATGTGCACTTGGAAATGATTAATAAAATCATCTAAAAATTTATTGAATGAACGAATTGAGTTATTGAGTAATGCGGAAAACCAATCTAAGGCCATGTCTTTCAAGGATGGAGGAAAATGTTTAGCCAAAAAAAATTCTTCAAGGATAAAACACTACACAAAGTGGTGAAGGCATTGACATGATTAGTAGGATCTCCCTTTCCTCCGTATTTCTCAAATCTAGGGATCTCTATACCTTGTGGCACTGAGGTTCTCAATCTTTCCAAGGATAATGGATTACTCGTGACATAGTATGAAGGTGGACCATTTTGATTTTGATTGATGGTAGAAACTTGATGTTGAAGGGATGAAAAAATTTGTAAGAGATGGTTAATGATAGGTGTAACATTAGAATAAATCTTGTGATAAGATATGAAACTAGAACAAAAAATTGTTAATCCTAATCTAATCAAAACTAATCTAAAATCTAACAATAAAGAACAAATATGAAAACATGATAAAAGCTAAACAAACTGAATTGATCTCACTGAATATGCATTCATCCATTTGAATTATCTCCATTGCTCTTCTCCATTTTGCCTTTTTAGTATTCTTGCCCTCAGATTTCTATGTTTGAATGCAAGTATAGCTGTGTTGAATGTCTAAGCAAAATATTGAAGATTTTTTCTTCTCAAAAATGTATAATGATTTTGGGAGGAGGAATAATGATAATGACAGGCCATTTTATAGATTTTGTGTTTTTGAACGATCAGCTCAGATTGAAAGAGAGATTGATGGATGAGATTGATGAATGTCATGCGATGTGAGTCATGTGTCAGATAAAATGTGAGTTATAACATGAGTTAGGAAAGACTAAAAATAGAACAAGATCTTAATCTTCAGTTAAGAATCTTCGAAAATAGAAGAAATAGACTTTGAATGTCAAAGACAAAGTCAGAACTCGAAGATGAGGAATTTGAATACATAATTAAATTAATTAATTAAATAAGACATTTAATTAATAGATGCATACATGCATATGAGTTAGAACTAGTTGATCGACTAGTTCTGACGGAGAGTCTTCTTGTAGAGATGATCAACAGTTGAATTTAGAGATAACTAGAGAACTAAAAATATATCTTAAGTCAAAAGGTAAGTGGATGATTAGATAACTAATTGACAGAAGAATGTGACATAAATAATTAAATATGAATTAAATGTTAATTTAATCCAACATTCAAAAGAAAAGATTTAATTAAATAAATAAAGATAATTTATTTAATTTAACTTTCAAAAAGGGTGGAATTGAATAATTAATTAATAAATATTTAATTATAGTTGATAAAGGGGGTTAAATGAATAATTAAATAAAGATGTATAATTATAGTTGATGTATGATAAAAGAGGGGGTAATTAAATAATAAATTATTAAATAAATGTGATTTATTTAATTAATCAAGTTGAATAAAGGTTATTAATGAATTAATGAATTAATTAAAAAGTGGTATTTAATTAATAGAGGAAATATGTGTTAGAAAGGTTAATTAAATAATTAACATTATTTAATCAAGACCATGGATAAATATAAAATTATGTCAAATATGGTGTTCGCAGGCCTAGACCAATTTTCGGTGTCTACAGTTTGCCCCTCTTTGATACAATGTTGGTATGACATGTGTCAAAGAAAATATGCTCCGGTCGTGCCTCAGCATGAAACAAGTTAGTGTATTCCCCAGTGAAAGGGAGAATGATGAGGAGGTAGTGGTATGCCCCCTCAAGAGGATAGGTGAGTTTGAAGAACATGAGTGTGCTTTTGAAAAGGATAGATAATGGTGGTGAAGATGCAAAAAAGAAGAAATGTTAGCATGGATGATTCCAGAATGTTAGTAAGAAATAATTAAGTTTGATTGACTGAGAAAAATACATATTCTTCGATATATTGCCAAATATGCTATACTTGCTTGTTATCATCATTGGGTGGGACATGACACAAATGGATAGTACACACTATGAAATGAGATAGACCATAGTGTACAAAGTTATCCACCTATGAAAAATAGACAGTCGTAGACAAGGAGTGTCTTAACTCAGACTAAGCACAAGATTCCCTAGTCATTTGGCCAAGACAAACCACAGACAACAGACAAATAAAAGATGGGTCATGAGATGTCATTGCTCCTCTAAATCCTTGATAGGACATCCTTGAGGAAACTAGTAACATGACTCAAAAACCAATGTTAAAAAGATAGTTGAAAAACAGCAGCCAAAGAAAAAGAGTCCCGAGACATCGTTGCTTCTCTAAATCCTTCAAGGGACATCATTGAGAAAGCTAGTAATAGGATCTTACACAAATCGATAAAAATATAAGACAAAATAAGATATAAAGTCATAAAGTCAAATAAATGTATTTTCCAAAACTTGATCTTGTGGGATTGTTTGATGTTGATGCTTGACATAGCGTAATGTGAGAGAATGACACATACCGCATAAGACGTTGAGTTTGGTTTCGACTTGGTGACTTTTGTATAAGGCATGACAAAGCCTGGTTTCAGTATAAGACATTGGAGTCTGATAACGTTGAGGTGACAAGCCACATGAGACTATGACAGTTTGATGATGTTTGTTGACAAGAAAGACATATCTTGTGTAAGACATAGGTTGATCACTTTGACAATGTGTTTGATATTGACTTGATGACTGTTTGAGATGTTTTGCCTTGTTAATGCATGACTTGTTTTGATTCCTTGACTGATAACTGTGTGTGTGTAGACAGTGTATGACATGAAATGATTCCCTAAACTATGATATGCAACTTGCGTGATAGTGATTGAATGTGAATGAACCTTATTGGACTGACCTAGTGTGGTCTCGAGAGCTCATCAATTGATTAGCCTTGCCTACATTGTACACACAGAGACCTCGTAGTTTGACACGACAAGTTACTTTGAAAATACAAAACATCATGATTTTAATGTGTGTGATACATGACAAACCTATACTGATAGACCTAATGCCTCGGGGGCACATTGATTGATGGCCTTGCCTACGTCCCAGTTGCAGAGGCAATGTAGTTTGACTATGTCTATGATTGACTTAACATGAACGACTTGACGTGATTGACAAGACATGAATGACTTGACATGATTGACTAGACATGACTTACTTGACATGATTGACTAGACATGACTAACTTGACATTATTGACTTGACTCTGTTTTTGGGATTTTTTGACATTTTTTTTATTTTTTGACATTTTTTTGAGATATTTTATGCTTTTTTTTTTACTTTTTGATTTTTTTATGAAAATCATGATAAATGCATGTGAATGATGCTGACGCACATGAAACCAAGGACAAGCATGATTTTTCTACTAGCCAGGTTGAATACCAATTGACAGGTGATGATGACAATAAAGTTGTTTGACGTGGGAAGGACACATCCCGAAACAACGTGAAGATGACAATGATATGACAAGAGGATAATAGTCTGTAGCAGGGCTAGGGTCAAAGTCAACGAATGTTTTGGATAATGCGTTAGGTTGCCATATTGTTGCATTTGGAATGACTTGATGAGGATTGGATGGGATGATGAGGGATCTTTAGAGCATAGACAAGGAAAACCAAGATGGATGATATGTATAAAAAGATGATGGGTGGTGTTGGTAAAAGATAGGAGACACGAGGATTATGGATGGGATAATTATCATTTGGTCTCCAAGGAAAATGTTTCATAGGGATAATGAAGCTATGAAGGTAATGACATGATTTTTAATGAATAAGGTATGACCAAAATATAGACATGTCAAAAGTTTTTTCCAAAGCATGACCTCTTTTTGTATTATAGTCCTTATCAAGATCAAATTCGGTGGGAAAACGGATGGAAAGTGATAGGGTTTAGATGGATAGATGGAAATTTCATAGGAAATGTCATGTGAAGGGAATGGGAGATGAGACGACTTGCCCCCAAGTGTAATGATCCACATAGGTAATTTATTTTACACATGAAGCCTATTTTCTAGGTTTTCATCATGGTACTTATCCAAAGCACCTATTTGCCAGGTTTTCACTGTTGGACGAATTTTTTTTTCTCTTTTTTTTTTTTGGGGTGTCACCATGACACCTATTTGCCAAGTTTTCATCAAGGTAACAATTTTTTCAAGATTGTCTTGATACTTTAGATGATCACTGACTTTGTTAAATCCATTGATGGTGCTGATGTAGAGACTGGAGCCATGATATGCCAATAATGACCTTGATGAAGTAGTTGTCTTGTTAGGATCATAGCACTTGCATACAATTGATCGATGTCATTGTGATCCTTTGTGATACTAGAGTTGGCCTTATCAGAATACGCACATCGTGATAGAGTGTCGTGAGAGTCCTTACAATAAAGAGTCGTTGCCAAGATGCGATGGATTTGTGACATGGAATATTTGGACTTTAGACGAGATGTTGGATCATGATGGATGATGGTAGATGTAGGGAGATTGTTCATAAGTTTAGATGAATCACTTTTTATTTTCCAAACTTGGGATGTTGGATGGCGGAGTTTGGAATTTTGATTGGGATAGCGTTTGGAACCAACACTTTTATATGCCTTGCTTGATGACCATTGTGAAGGAGGTGGACATTTATTATATGTGGGAGTCCTCTTTTCTTGTGGCTCCACATTTTGATTGATTCTTGGATTTGAAATATTTTCTTTGCTTGATCCATTTTTCTTTGGGATCCATTTTAACTTCATTTGTCCACTCAGATTTTTGAATGATTTGATGGCCTTTGACATTTGATTTTGAACTTTGGATTTGTAATAAATTTCTTTTTGTTGGTTCCAAATGGAAGGTTTATTCATGTTGGAATGACGGTTTATGGTGTGGATGGAAGGAGTTTTGGCAGCAATCTTATGGTAAGAACTACTCATGGCCCCCATTTTGATGTTTGTATCAAATAAAGTTTCCCCCAATATCGATGAGGTATCACTAACATCATTAGATTCTCTGACTAATGAATAACCAAAACCCTAATGTCTAGGATTTTCTTGAAGTTGTACTAGTTCTCGAATTCCTTGCTCGTGTAGGCCTAGTCCTTTTCCTTGATACTGCATGTTCTGATAGATTCTGTTTGCAATGGGGTATTTTTTGTTTTGAAAACAAGATGTTAGCCCATCATTGTGTATGTAGACATTGTTACTTGGAATCTTCTCTTCTGTAGGAAATCCTACTCTGACAAATATAGATGATCCTATATGATAAGATGTTGTAGCTTTGTTAACATGTTGGATATATTTCTGATTAACATCTTTGGTTTGATTTTGTGAAACATTAGATTCTGACTGTTCTTCAAAAGATATCGGTGCTTCCATGTCGTTGTAGAAATTGTCCTTATGGTCATTATCATGGAGTCCAGTGAATTTAGCTATAGCTTGGTCATTTGAAAATATGTCCATGCTAGAGGACTCTTGTTATAGTGGTAGTTCATCTATGTGTCCCATGGAGGCAAGTGTCTCACTTTTGGAAGTGTCAATACTTGAAGTTTGGATGGAATCATCTTCAAGTGTTTCATCATGAATGACATAGAGGTCAAGGATTGGATTGTTTTGGACTTCTAGATCAATGGTAGGGTCTTGGTCAAAGATGGGATTGTCCTGGATGACATGGTTGTGGATGGACTCTTGACCAAGGATAGATGTATTTGGAATGCCATGATTTTCTAAGAGAACTTCTTGAATAGACCTAAAGATAGGGTCATGGGATGGATTTCATTGATCTTGACATGAAGGTGAAGCCATGATGTCATGCTTTGGACTTTCTTTTTGACATGTGTCCTCAAGTGTAGGCAATGGGATATGATTTTGGAGACCATGAATAAATAAATTCTCATGACTAAATGCAATTTGGGATGGAGTGAGTAGGAATGGATTAGTGGATGATGGACTAGGATGGGATGTGGAGGCTTGGAATGGGTTGAGGGATGATGGACTAGGATAGGGTGTGGATGCATGACCAGGATATGACGTGAATGGAGGATTAGGATATGACATGAATGGAGGATTGGGATGAGATGAAGGACTAGAATAGGACATGGATAAAGGATTAGGATAAGATGAAGGACTGGGATATGATGTGGAGACTTGGACAGGACTGATGGATGGTTGATTTCCCTTGTCAAGGTTAGGGTGGGTATGACTTATGAAAGTTGGTTGCGACTTAGTGTCATGAATGGAATTAGGGGAATCTTGATAATGAGGGTGGATGGATGGAAGACTAGAGTTTATGGTTTGTTGATAAGATGGATATGTGGGTAGTTGAACGTGGGTTGAGATTGATTGGCATTTGGATTGGATAAATTTTCTTTTGAAGTCTATGGCTTGTTGAATTTGACCCATGCGAAGTAATTGGTATTCAACTTGACTAGAAAGCATATCAAGGTCAATGAAAAACATGGTGATGGATGGTAATACAAATGATATGGAATTATGTCTCTAAATGATATGATTTCTAGTCTATGTTGTTTTTGGATTTTCTAAATATGATGGATGTTATGAAAATGACGTATACTAGAATGACATGCTCCAGGATATATGATATGCAAAATGTCGAGCAGACTAAGATGATAAATGACTCTAAGACAGGTATAACCTACCATCTATGGAATAAATGCATGCAAGGATTTGTGTTTAACCAAGGAACCTAATTGTAGGACAAGGACAGTTGACAAGGTGAATTTCCCAAACTAGACTGTTGAGCTGGAAAGATTCACAAAAGGACTAAAGTGACTAGGTTCAATGATTGTGACAAACCGGAACATGAATGTATCCAATGATGAGGAAAGTTACCTATTCAACGATATGCAGTTTCTTAGGAAGTATCTATATGCATGCAACTTAGGATGACAATGACTAAGACGTATATGACACCTAATGATGCAAGGTTTTTGAGAAAAATTAACTAGTTTCTAATCCAAGGTTGATCCTAAAAACTTAAAGCAAATAGTGACAATCATGTTTCAGACTTAGCTCACGGTTTTTGATGTTTTATGTTGACAAGCAAATGCGGTTTACCTAACAGTTGCGGTTTTTCCTCTGACAGATGCGGTTTTTGAACTGCTAGATGTGACTTAACAGGACACATGCAATTTTTGAACTGACAGATGCGGTTTGCATGCACATATGCGACTTAGAATGTAACAGTTCTGACTCGTTATATGCAAACTGTAAAAAATGATTTTTTTGACAGATAGATGTGGCGTTTACCGTAATAGATGTGACTCACTATGACACATGTGGTGATTAAACTGACAAATTCGACTCTGTTTTCTGACAGTTGAATTTTTCCTGAAAGTTACTAACTGACTTTGTTTGTTTGATCAAGATTTTGACGAATACAACAAAGAGAAAACACAACAATCAATATATCTTCAGTTTTTGTGATGAAAGGACCATTAAGACTCGAAAAACAATTACAACCTAGGCTTTTAGGACATTATTTGTTGAATTCTTACTTGGATTTCTCTCGCTACGCACATTCAAGGCGGACGACTAGTAGCTTGACCCCACTGGCTCCCCTCCATGGTACTCACTTATACAGGGCAGCCAAGCTACTATACCCATGAAACTCCCATGGCATACATGTCACCTCAACACAAGAATCATAAATTTGTAAGATGGCTTCACAGGTTATGCACCTGCTGCACCAACAAATAGATAGGTTTTTGGTAATTCTACAACAAGGTGTTTAATAAGGGCATTTTGTTCATGAGACACTATCCAATGTCGGTGAGAGTCCATTTCTGTCCATCTCGTCAGAATAATGTGCGTGATTCTTGGGCTTTCCCCAAGAATCAACTTTTATATACTGGTTGGAAGTCGCTTGGCTTTAGCGTGCTACCGATCTGAGTCGTCTTGCACCAAGGTGAGTAATTTTTCCCACCAAGACAGGCCCAAGTTCTAGAGTCAGCAACCATTTCTCTTACAGCTAGGATCGCATGACTGGGCAAGGGGAGAGGATACTTCGATGTACTAAATCGTAAGGGTGACAGATATGTGCAAAGCACCAAACAAAGAAGATAGTGGTTCTTTTTAATCCAAACGACAATTTTCTATCAATCAATCAAAAAATTCATTTTAATCCAACATGACGATTATCTATCTACCAAACAAAAGCTTGCTTAAATAAATAAATCAACACAAAGGCATTAGGTCCTGCATGCAAATTTATCAGTAGTTCATTGTTCTTCAACTTTTGTCCTGCAGAAAATTGTGTTTGGTTTTAATTGTCTTCAAAGCTTCATCCTGCAAACACTATGTTATTCCTTTAGACTTTATTTAGCTCCAAGTTGTTTTTTTCCACTTGATCTAATGTGTCCTTTGAAGTGTTTTTTTTTTTTTCTGCACATGCACAAACCAAACAAAACCAAAACCCTAATAGCTAGTCAAGACAAATCTGATTTTTGAAAATATTTTTGATAGTAAAAATAAATTTATAGAGAACAGAACCATACTAAAATTGCAAGAGCTTTCCAAAAATGTAAATAAATCTGAAAGATTGTCTGTTTTGCACCTGAAATTATTTTTTTATGAAAAATCATTAAAAATTTAAAATAGATCCAAAAAATCTTTTTTTTTTACTAAAGGTGCCCGACATAATTTCAAATCTTCATAAAACAACTCGTGAATAGATCTACAACTGTTTGTGAGATGCAAGCAAATATTTGTGAAAGATTAATTTTCACAAATCTGTTGTTTGAATAATCATTTTTTATTCAAATTTAAAACCTAAAGAACAGATCCCTATTTAAATTCAAAGATATTTCCAGATATGTAAAAATATCCAAATTTTTTGACAATTTCCTCTCAAAATTGAGTTTTTATGAAAAATAAAAATAAAATTATAAAAAATTCAAAACATCTTCAAAAAATCTGATTTTTTTCGTGGACACTCTTGATAAAGTCATCTACTTGCAGACAAAATTTCATGAAAATATCTGTATCCATTTGAAAGTTATGCTTGAATATGTCGGATTCATGTCGGGTTCACCAAATGTAACATTAGAATAAATCTGTGATAAGATTTGCAACTAGAACAAACAATTGTTAATCCTAATCTAATCAAAACTAATCTAAAATCTAAAAATAAAGAACGAATATGAAAACATGATAAAAACTAAACAAACTGAATTGATCTCACCGAATATGCATTTATCCCTTCAAATTATCTCCATTGCTCTTCTCCATTTTTCCTTTTTAGTATTCTTGCCCTCAGATTTCTATGTTTGAATGCAAGTATAGTTGTGTTGAATGTCTAAGCAAAATATCGAAGATTGTTTCTTCTCAAAACTATATAATGATTTTGAGAGGAGGAATAATGATAATGACAGGCCATTTTATAGATTTTGTGTTTTTGAACAATCGACTTAGATTGAAAGAGAGATCGATGGATGAGATTGATGAATGCCATGCGATGTGAGTCGTATGTCAGATAAAACATGAGTTATAACATGAGTCGGGAAAGACTAAAAATAGAACAAGATCTTAATCTTCAGTTAAGAATCTTTGAAAATAGAAGAAATAGACTTTGAATGTCAAAGACAAAGTCAAAACTCGAAGATGAGGAATTCAAATGCATATTTAAATTAATTAATTAAATAAAGATATTTAATTAATAGATGCATAAGTGCATATGAGTTAGAACTAGTTAACCGACTAGTTCTAACGGAGAGTCTTCCTGCAAGATGATCAACAGTTGAATTCAGAGATAACTGGAGAACTAAAAATAGATCTTAAGTCAAAAGGTAAGTGGATGATTAGATAACTGATTAACAAAAGAATGTGACATAAATAATTAAATATGAATTAAATGTTAATTTAATTCAACATTCAAAAATAAAAGATTTAATTAAATAAATAAAGATAATTTATTTAATTTAACTTTCGAAAAGGGTGGAATTGAATAATTAAATAATAAATATTTAATTATAGTTGAAAAATGGGGTTAAATGAATAATTAAATAAAGATATTTAATTATAGTTGATGTATGATAAAAGGGGGGGTAATTAAATAATAAATTATTTAATTATGAAAGAGAATTTAATAAGTTAGCGACATAATTAGATAAATGTGATTTATTTAATTAATCAAGTTGAATAAAGGTTATTAATGAATTAATGAATTAATTAAAAAGGGGTATTTAATTAATAGAGGAAATATGTGTTAGAAAGGTTAATTAAATAATTAACATTATTTAATCAAGACCATGGATAAACATAAAATTATTTCGAATATGGTGTTCGCAGGCTTAGACCAATTTTCGGTGTCTACAATAGGATCATTGCTTGTGGTGTGAGATTGAGGTGAATATGGTGGTGGTGTGTATGTGTGGGAAGGAAAAATGAAATGGATTTCTTGTGGGCAGAGGTATGAGATTAGATGCCACATAAGTATAAGGAGTAGTAGTGGAAATATGTGAGGTAGGAGGGATATTGCTAGTCGGTTGCATTGTTATGGTCACTTGAGGAGTTGTGTAGGTGGGAATGGATGCTATGGTTGGAGAGGGAGGATTTTGATTTCCTCCTTGTATATTGTTTGAGGTTTGAGCACCATTAGTGGTGGAAGGAAGATTTTTTCCAAATATATGACATAAGTTATGCACAACTTCTAGTCCTTCATCGCTTTCCATCCTGCAATGGATATTATCTATGGCAGGTATAACCGTGTTGGAAATGTTTTTAGTATTCACAATATCTTGTAAATGGGCTAAGGTCTTCATAAATTTTGATTATATTTTTCTTGAGGAATATGACCAACCATTGTTTGAATAAATGGCATAATTCTTGTAGGTAAGGTAAGCATGGAAAATGAGGTGTCAAAGGTATGGTCCATACCTAGTGAACTAGTGCAAATACCAGAAGTAAGAGAGCTTGATAACTCAAGATCCACAATGAGTGTTTTATAGTGAGATGCCATGAGTCTCACACTTCATCTAACAATAGTATTAGTAGTAGGACATCAATTACTACAACTCAGAATAAACCATGGAAAATGTAGTGAACACAATCTCCTATGCTTACAATTACACTTGAAATGAAAGAAATTGGAATAACAACAATTCTCGAAATTGAAATAGCAAACTGAAAGCAACCCACAAAAATACAAAACAACAATTTTAAACCCTAAAAATTGGAGTAAAAGTCAATAGGGACTAAGACGCTAGGAAGAGCATTTTAGTCCTTTTGATGAGATTTGGCAGTTTCAGAGGATGAAACAGAAAGCAAACATTAGGGATATGATTTCGAGTAGAAAAAGATGAGAGGGACTAAGATGCCAGTAAGGGCATTTTAGCCCCAACAAAGGTTTTCTTGAGAGAATTTTTTTTTTTGGCTTGGAAATAACTTTCTTAGATTTCCTATACAGGGACTTGATATTTGGAAATAGAAAATGATTTAAATCAATGAAAATAAAAGAAATGATGAACAAGCAATTGAATGCAAGATCTGAAATGCAGTTTTTCAATTTTTAATCCAAGAAAAATGCTTCTAAATGCAATTAAGAGGATGAACAATACACTTTTTACCTTTTCAATGAAATGTAATGATGAAATAAAGGAAAACAACAACCTATATGCACTTTCACTAATCCAAAGATAAGAAACCCTAAATGAAATTTCACTTAATGAAAGATTCAAGAAACCCTAGATGCAAAATGCAATGAATGCAATCTAAATATAAGACTCTAAAGGATTGCAAAACAAAAAAGGAAGAGTGCTCAAACTAAGTTAGGTTCACCAAAATGAAATGTATGTGAAAATAGGGGGTGAAAGCATGCCCTTTTCCTCCTATTCTACTATGTTCATTCAAATATCTCCTAAGAACCCTAATAGGATTGACTATAAACCTCTCAAGGTGAGTCAATACACAACTAGGATGACTTAGGAGTCAGTGCTCTATCAAATTAAGGGGTTCACCACCAAGAAAATGCTTGGAAACACATTTGATATGCAAAATACTTAAAATAAGCAGATGGAGGCTTTTTAATATTGAAAATGAGCAACTCCAAGTTACGATATGTGTACCTGGGAAACTTGGAGATGCCAAAAGGATTATGGAATTTTAAATAGGTTGTTGAAATATGCTCTGGAGGACTAAGACACCTCTACTCCCGTCTTAGTCTCATTATTGTTTTTCAAGGAAAACATAGAATCTTCGGACAATGGAACAAAATCCCAAACAATCACTGAAATATTCCACTTGGAGGACTAAGACACCTTTACTCCCATCTTAGTCAGGCCAATCTAAATTTCTGAAAAGTGTGAATGTGGTCCCGAGCTTCCATTTATGTGATTTCTTCTCCTCAGATCTCAGGTTCTAGAATAGCCAGATTTGACTTGTAGGTGATTTTTCATGAAGATGACAACATTAACAATGCAACTTTGTAACTTTGAAAACTTTGCACTTCAAGTGATCTTCAATTCTACAACCTAGATCTACAAACACAAATGGACAAGATGGAAAAACTTGATGATTTTTAGTGAATGGGGGTTTGCCTTGGTCAAAACCCTTGTTGGTAATTAAACCTTGAAATGAAATAGAAATAATTAATGAAATGGTGAATGAACAACATGCAATTCTAAAAGTCACCAAGCCCTTGAGAAAACTACAAACTTGTGTGAAATGGTTCCAATGGATATGGATCTTGAATTTCTTGATAGATCTTGAATTTTTTGCTTGCTTGAATCAAAACCCTACATCACAAATGTTAGCATAACAACACACATGATTCGAGAAAAATATTTGACATGATGCTTGAAACTTGATGATGGATCCAATTACTTGATTAATTGCTCTTGAGTGCTCTTATGAACTCAATTTGACTATAATGAATGCTCTCACAAAAGACTTGGGTTGAAATGAATGAATGAACCTTGTATTTATACTTATTCATGCTTAATATCCCAAAATTATATCACACCAAGCTGACATATGAATTCAAAGAATGAAGGAGGTTAAATCCTACCAAGATTTAAAATTAAATCTCAAAAATGACTCAAGGAGGACTAAGACGCCCTAGGTGGCGTCTTAGTCCCAAGTGATGAAACTTGGGGTACAAATGCCAAAAAGGGGCCCAAAACTGATGCCTCAAAATTAGGGTCACAAGACCTTTGGGGGACAAAAATTCCCTTAGTGGTGTCTTATTCCCAACCAAAAATCAAGGACATTCCAATCAAAGTCATTAGGGGATTAGATATGATTTGGATAATGTCAGGATTTACCAGAAAAATATGTCATTCATAGGGCTTGTGGACATAAAATAGGGCCAATTAAGCCATAAATAAGGATAAATAAAGCAACCTGAGGTCCCAAAAAAGTGTGAAAATTCAAGGGTATGCATTTTACTACACTACACTTATATATTTTAACTTCTCCTAGTTGAACAAATCTTATCCTTGTAAGCCTTGGGAGGGTTGCTTGATAAGCCAACAAGTATACCAAATAAGAGGTTATGTATAATTTTCTACTATTTAGCATATCCTTTAGCTATGCATGAACAGTGTTGTTGATTATGGTAGCCCAATCTATCTTATTTTCTAACACAATACTCAAAATATAATAAAAAATCCATGGTTAGAAATATTTGGAATGTGGATAACCAAAAAACCCATTAAGAAGCATAATTTGGTCCTTAGCATCTTCCCAAAATTCACTTTGGTGTTGTACTTTGGCCATTCTGAGTGCCAACTTCCTAGGGTTGAGTAATATTTGATAGTTCATAAAGTTGAGATAGCTAAAATTGTGTCTCTCAAAATACTCCAATTCTTAATTCATATCAACTGATTCATACTTTAGGGATGGAGGGATCCTAAATACCCTCTCAATCATATCTAGGTTGATGTCAACTATTTCTTCTCTAGATGATCTCAAGATCTTCCTTTGCTTGTGATTATAGTATTGAGCACATGTCAATGCTAGTTTAGAAGATAACATTGAAACTGGGAATGCAACTCCCTCCACCAATCTTGAATTATCCAAAGAGGTGGTTGTGGTTCATCTTTCTATTTGATTGTTAATTATTCTATGGAAATCATCCATGTCCACATGTCCCAAATCAGTATCTCCAATATCCAAGTAATGAGAAAAAATCTTGGATGGAGGGTAGTACCCTTTGTATATCAATACTTTATTTTGGCACCTTATCCTTGCATATTACCTAAACATTAAATCATCATCCATTAGAACATAAAATAAATTAATTGAGAAACTTGAACCAACGCCTTAGTGAGGACCTGAAGATAGGTTGTATTATACTCCACTACAACACAAGGCTTTCAAATCTTCACTTACCAAAAGTTCCACCTTATTAGATATTGGGCCTTGGGAATAGCCATTATCACATACCAAAAGTCATAGGTATTCCAACCAAGCTTACCTCAAACAACAATATTGTGAAATATATGTCACTATTTTGAATTGTCAAATGTCAGAGTTCGGGTATGTTGTTTTTTTTACTTTGTTTTAGACCACAAACTTTAAGAAAAATAACTAATAGTCAATACGTAATAGTTGTTATAAAAAATTAAATGGATTATCATTAGGGATCAGATAAAGAAAGTTTATATACCTAAAGAGATAGTGGTTTCCCGATCCCCGATGGTTCCTTCAATTCATCCCTTAAGGGAAAAAAATCAACTAGTGGTCGAGAAACCGGATCCTACCCCATCATAAATTGAAAACCATGCAAGAAGAAATTGAATTTCTAAAGCATATGCATAGGCATAATGCTATTACTCATTAATTGGAAGAAAAGAATACAATAGCACATGATAAATCAACACCTATGCAAACAAATCATGAAGAATTACAACTTTCACAAAAACAAGACTTGGAACCAAAACATGAAGTACAATAAGAACATACAATAGACATTTTCATAAAACCTCCTATTGTGATTAAGTTGGACATGATGAAGATGTAATTTCTAAAATTGATGAAGAAGTGCATAATGAGCTTAATGTGTTGTTTTCAAAGAAAATGAATTTAGATGGGGCAACTATGATGATCCTCCTAATGAGAGGGACCCACCATGTATTGAACCTAGAGATGCTCCTAGTGTGACACTTTCTATAGTCCCTTTAGCTAGTTGTCTAAATTCCCTATATGATGAGGAAGATTTAGATGCAGATGACCTACTTTAGCTTGATTTGCATGTGTGGTGATTCTTTATGTTTGTTTCATGTGAACATTCTTTGTGTGTGTTTTCTTACACGTGATGTGTTCTCTTGTGTTGTATTTATTGTTGTTATTTTGTGTTTATGAACTCTCTTTGGATGACCCCTATATCTCTTTTGATGTAAAGACACAAAGGAAATGAATCTATCATGACATTTTTTTGTTCTTATATTCATTCTTTTGTATGTTGTAATCTTTGTTTTTTATTTTTGTCTTATGTTTTCCTTTGGAGATGATGCAAGGCATTGAGACACTTAGGTCTCTTCCATGTTGACCAAAAGGATTTTTTTTAATTCTCTCTCTATGTGCCATTCCTCCATTATGATCATTGTTCCAAAAGAATTTAGGGAATGATGTCTATTCCAAGCTCTATTATTTAACTATAGCAAAGATGTATACTGACCCTAGATCCATGGATCCCTTATGTGTTCATATTCTATGTTGTCTATTACATTAAATTTGGGGGAAACCCCTTATCGTGAGGTAGCTTGATTCAGAAACATATCATTTTCATAGGGCTTTCCAAATAAGCTCTTGCAACCTTTTGTTATATGGCATTTATCATTTTTATCCCTTAAGGAAATTTCTCACAATAGGGCGTTTAGAAATTTATTTAAGGTGGGGGCATACATGGGGATTATTTTCTTCATTTTGGTTCACAAGTGTTGGACTTAGTGATGTGTTGACATCGACATTGGTATTTTTTCCGTCACTTTTTTCAGAGCTATTAAACTTAGTGTTGCATTGACATAGCATTTTGATAATTTTATAGCACCTTATCAGAGTTCTCAAGAAGTATATAACTCTTGGTATGGTTGGCATCGGTGAACACATAGTGCATAGTGAACTTCACTAGACCTAATGTGTTCATTATTTTTCTACTTGCCTTGGGGGCTTACCTAGTGAATATCGAACTTCACTCTAGCCTGTGTTTCCTTCTTGTTTGTGATCCACCTATAAAATATTAGACTTTACTATTGGGTGAGTCATGAACACCTTTGGTATGGATCCCAACATAACACAACTTGATATCCCCTACCCTCATTTTTAAACTTCATATTGGCATTATATGTTTGTGTAGGTTTTCTTGTTGCATATCATACATATGTGTATTCCTTTGTGCTTATGTCAGTTTTCCATGGGATATTGGATCATAGGGGCTTGATCACCTCCCTAGATCTTTCTTCATCCTATCTCTTCAAAATTTGGACAATCAGACCCCTCTTGACATAGATTTTCTAATTTAGTGTGAGTCTGAGTGTAAGTTCATACTCTCACTAAAGTGAGGGCTAAATTTAACATTATAAATTTCAAACTTGACAATTTCACACTAAAAGGAAGAAAATTATCATTAGCTATGGTTTAGGACATAAAACAACAATCTTCTTCACTTCTCATTCAAGGAAACCCTAGAGATCTCAATCCGAGGATGAATTATGGGAAGGAGATATTTTAATAGGGTGTCCTAGGGTATGATTAATGAATAAATAGGGGTTCACCACCAAGGTAGAGCTTGGAAAGACAAGAAGTGTAAATGACTTGCAAAGTACCATGTAAAACCTAACTAAATGACCTAGGAAATGAAATTGAAGTATAGAATAACAAACTGAGAATGAAAATTTTTGGACCTGGAAGAAGGATAAGGTCAAAAAAAGATCCAAAACCCTAAAATATTACTATTTAATGCCCACTGGGACTCATACGTCAGTCTGGGTGATTTAGTCCCATACTAGGGTTTCTAGGTGGAAACAAGAATATGACAGTGGTGAGTCTGAATCTCCTAAAATTTTGAAAATATGATATAATGGGAATAATACGCAACAATGGTGTATCAGTCCCACTCTAATTTTTTGGAGGCTCAAGATCTAAATCAAGTCTCCAATCTTTGATCTTCCTTTCACACTTTATTTCTAGATCTAAAACCCCGATTTGCAACTCATAGATGACTTCGCATGTAGATGACAACCTTGTGACAACTTTATTAATTTCTTCAACCTTGCAACCTAATATTCAAAGGATCTTCAAGCCTCAAATCACCTAGATATACAATCACACATGTAGAGAGAGAGAAACTTGTTGATTTGTTAGGAAATAGGGATTTGCCTAGGTCAAACCCTATTTAGGTAATTAAACCTTGTGATGAAACAATGAAATATGAACATGAAACATAAAATATGAAACATGAGAAATGCCACTTTGAATAATGTCTTGAGATATAAATCAAAAACCTAACGTGAAGTCGTTATGTAGAATGTAGATTTTGATCTTGAATAGAGGTGGAACAATGCTCAATCTTGGATCTTTTGATACATCACAACACTAGCTCAAAAAAATGGTTGATTCCTTTTGCCTTTGACATGATGATGTATCTTCAATTGCTACAACAAATGATGAAGAAATATACCCTTGGATGCTTTAGAAATGCTCTTATAAAATCTCTTGATGCTCTTGTGAAGTCTTGGAATGCTTAACTCTTGAATTCTTGGATTGATATCATGAAGGCTTACTGAAATAGTGATTTGATACCTTTTTTATATAGCAAATCCATAAAAATTATCGTTTATTAGATCCCACAGGTAGACATACAAAAAATTTGAACTTAAAACCTTGATTTCCCACTCAAAACCCTAAAAAGGGGCCAAATGGGACTCATACACCACTTGTGGTGTATAGGTCCCATATGAATAAGAATAATTTTCCCAAGGTGGCACATGGGTCCCACAAAACTTTTTCAAGTGGAGGAAATGTTGAGGAGTTGAGAAATTAAGTATATTTGTTTATCTTATCAAGATTTTGGTTGAAATAAGCCTCGAGATGCATAATATAGGGTATTAGGGGCCTATTAATGATGATAGGAAGGTCATAAATTAAACAGGGCCCAAAAATCAATGTGAAAGTGTAAATAAATACACTTTACAACATTAAATTAAGGAAAAATTAGGTCAATTTAGCTTTAAATGGTCCCAAATCCAATGTGAATGTGGAAAACACATTACAACACTAGATCAAGGCAACATTAGGTCCATTTTAATGTTAATCATTCCCAAATTAAGTGTGAAAATATTTAAACAATGATATTTTTGAACACTACACACACCATGTTTTGCTCCCCTAAATTATTGAGTAGACTTGGGTCCCTAATTTTCTAAATTATGCATTCTATAGCCCATTCGTACCACTTTTTGATAAATTTCAAGAATTGAACAAAATCATCCAATTAATATTTTTCCCCCAACACTTAATGTCTTTGTAAGTAGGGCCAAGAACCATTTTCCATAGGGTGTATGGGTCCGCCTATTCTGCCAGGGAGCAATTTTTGATATGTTGGTGTTGATATTCTAACATTAAAAATTCAACTTGTAAATTTTGGCTGTCAAGATTTAATTTTCAAGAAACTAGAGAAATGTTTATAAATACATAGTTATTGCATCATTTGAAAGGGAATAACAACAAGCACTAAGGAGAATTTATGAACAATTATTATGAAGAGTATTATCAAGCAAGTCAAGAGAAGCATTTTCAAAGCTTTATTATAGGAATTCAAGATTCTAACATCATGTCAAATCTTATGTGAATCCATATGTGTTCATGTTATCATTTCTTGTGAAGGATAACCCTTGTTTTAGGTCTCCAAGCATTCAATAAAATCAAGAAAGAAAGATCCAAGACCTTAAGGTGATGTGTATGACTTCATTCCTTCAAGGAAGCCATTGAATAGTGGTGAGTTGTAGACCTTTGTGATTTCATAAATTTTGGCTATCAGGATTTAATTTTCAAGAACCTATATAAATAAATAGTTATTACATCATTTGAAAGGGAATAACAAAAAGCACTAAGGATAATTTATGAAAAATTATTAACAAGAGCATTATCAAGCAAGTCAAGAGCAACATTTTCAAAGCTTTATTATAGGAATTCAAAATCCTAACACCATGTCAAATCTTATGTGAGTTCATATGTTTTCATGTTATCAGTTCTTGTGAAAGCTAACCCTTGTTGTAGGTCTCCAAACATTCAAGAAAATTAAGCAAGAAAGATCCAAGACCTTGAGGTGATGTGTATGAATTCATTCCTTCAAGGAATCCATTGAAGAGTGGTTAACTTTGTGATTTCATTATTCCTTCCTATCCATTACCATATTATCATTGAAATTTCCATTGTGGAAGTGGAAACACTTACACTAGGTTTGACCAAGGAAAGGCCCTAAATGGAACAACATTCTTCTCTTTGTGAATGTGAAAATCTAATGTTTGAAGAGGATTGAAAGAATTTGAAGATAAACTATTAATTGTTACATTTGAAGCCCTACATCTTGTCAAATCACATAAACTCGCCTACAAAATTATCTTGTGATGTTCCAACAAATTTGCAACCAGGAATCAGAAGCTCAAATATATCATTAGAGGACCTCAAAAGTAGAGTAGAAGTGGTATACAAGGACCCATATACCCTAGGTAAATTTTTTCCCTCTAGAGTGATAAAAAACACTTTTTTGGTAGGTACACAATCCTCTACACTTCCAAGATCTTCCTCCAAGTTACTATTTCAGTTTGCTATTTGTTAGATTATTACATTTTACATATTAGGTCACATAGTATAATTATTTTAATAATAGAAAATCAATTCTAAATCATTCCAAGAACCTAAAAGATGTAGATCTAGGTCTGATTGGATCACCTTCATGGTTGAAATTCAATCTTAACACCTTATGATCTCTATCTTAATGTTCAACATAAGGAAAATAACTCGCTTCAGAATGAAGTTGGGCCACTTCATCACTAGCACCTTGTCCACCGTTATAAAGGAGAAATTGGAGGGAAATAATGGCCAGGAGAACAAAGACTAGGATGGTGATGATGTCATGGACCTCTTGTTTAGAAACTAGGATAATGCTAGTTAGCTTCTTCCTGTGCTGGTGTTCTGACTTTTGGCTACCTTTCCACGGTTTTTGTGTTGTTAAAGTGTTGTCTTTGTTACTTTTTGTTTTAATGTTAACTTTTTAGACTTGTTCCTTTTTGGCCATCATGGCTCTTTGTGAAGGGTACAACACCTTGTTAAATGCTGCTTAACTTTTCAAAAACATAAGGAAAATAACTCAAAAAACCCAAGTTTGAATCCTAGGTTTACACATTAGAACTAGTGTTCTACTATTTTTCTTTGCTTCACTACTAAATAACATTTAATCAAGATATAATTATAATATTTAAATAAATATAATATGCATGGAACATAGGAACCATAAGATTGTGATGATTGTCTTTATCTTATGACTTGATAAATAAAACCTAAAAATCTTAAGTAAACTTATATAATTAGAGTGAATTAGACCTGGAGGGTAACTAGTTAGTAAGTAGCCCTTTTCATACTAATATCCTCTAAGTAAAATTTAGAGAAAATAAAACATATGTAAAGACACAAAGATGCAAATATAGGTCTTGATAACTAGGTGTAATTAGATGTACCAATATACAAAAAGGTCTCTTATAAGTGGAGAAAAGGAGAGAACTTATTGGAAAAAAATCCTCCCTAAAGAGATACATGAAAAAGAATAATAATCATCTTCAAACTTGATGTCCCCAAATATTATGATCAAGAATATGAATATGAAGAGCTACACGAAGCATGAAAGAAGCTATAAATAACTACTATAACCATATAACCTCCACTTAAATCAGGATGAAAATCAAGATCAATGAGGATAAAGTCTACATGAGTAATCTCAATGACACTAGTTGAACAAAGTTCAAATGGATAGAAGAAAATATTCTAAAATTTGAAAATATAGATGACACAACTTTACATAAGACCTCAGACACATTACTCAAATGATGTATAGATGCCAATCATGACAACAATCTAACAATAAAAAATATAGGTACCAATTATCTCAAGAATGTTGATCAATTGAGAAAGATATAAGATAGCCTCCATAAATAGGTTTGAAGAGGTGTTTATATACTATGTGTTTCATAACACCAAAATTCATGGGTAACCTATTGGTATATTTACTAAAAAAGGAACCAAGAAATCATTAGCACAAATAGTATAATATCCCCATAATGTTAAAATTATGAATAAATACAAGATCCAATATCAAACAATGCACAAAACACCTTTTCCGCGAGATATCTACAAAATAATGATCTGTTATTTCTCAACAAGAAAAAATCATAGAATGAACCTCAAGAATCTTCAAGGAGATCTTTGGTTTGATAATACAATGAAGGGTGAGTTCTTTATAAGAGCAACCATAAATGATAAAGGGATTATATCATGACAAGTGTCAACATTACATGCGATGAGACATAATGAACTAATAATAGCTCAACTTTAATAAAAGAGTAAAAGCACTCATAAGTTTAGCTTAAGTGCATGTGAATAAATTAGCCTAATAAAGATTAATTAATTATTATCTAATGCATGATTAATTTAATACATAATGTTTAAGGGAGAGGTATAATAGACCCACTAAAAATATGTGTCACAATGTAGTGTAAGAAGGTAAAGAAAAAAATTAGAAGGAAAATTGTACCTACAAATAAAATGGTGTGTTCTCAAACAAGTCACACTCACATGAAGGTGGACATGGTTATGAATACAAGATATTCCAAACTAACCTCTCATGGAATAACTTAGAAAGTGTGTGCTCATAAAAAAATAAACTTGATTGAAGGTAGACAAGATTGTGATGGGTAATTCAAAGTATACATGTCAAACTTTCCAAAACAATTTATAAATAGTTTGAGTACAATATGACTCAACATGATGTCCAAGATCCTTAAAAAATAAATACAATGCGTGACATTTTATTTTACTGTATTTACAAATCTAAAATGCATATAATAGATTTTTACAATGTCATAACATATAATAGATTCTTACAATGTCATAAATGGGACCACATGTTAAGAAAAAACTTTACAAAGAAAAATCAATTTCAAAAGTACCTAAATTAATAGGAACCACATAGAAAGAGATTTTTGAGCACCTTTAAAAAGTCACAAAAGGCATTTGTGGATAAAAGATCTTTACGCATTGTTAACAAAACAAAGTGCAAGTAGAGGCTTCAAACAAAAATAATTAGAGGAGAAGAAACAAAGCTGTCAATATATTCATGCATGCAAGCAAGTGCAAATTGACTACCATGAATGTTACAGTTCTTCGTGTAACAATATCAAATCTGCTCCATCTGCTGGACTGTTTGTTACGGAGTATAATCTGTGTGCACCGAAAGCAACGTCGACTATTCGCCATAGATTACAGTTACGTATGACGTACATGCAACCACAAAAACGTTTGCACAGACGTATCCCCAATAGAATCATGCTACTGCTTCATCACCATATCTTCTTTAATTTCTCTTATCTGATTTTGTCAGGGGTCATTATTGCCAAATTGACTCAAACAATCAGCCTTCTGTTTTCATCATTCGTTTTCTTCCTAAAAGTTGTATTGTGAATCAACGAAACAATCTTCTACAGATATTTGACTGCGAGTCTATGACAAGATTGTTTCCGTCTTCAATTTCTATGCGCAAAGTTGTGAAAGAATTAGTGTTATTGGAAATCTAATCCATCTACAGTTTAGAAAGGAAAGGAAAGGTCAGGTCTTTTTATAGTCCACAATATCATGTGATTTGTTTTTGGGTCTATAGATGATTTACAGTATATGTGACTCTTTGTATTTTCAATATGAAAGAGGCACCAAACTCTTGCTCCACAATACGAAGTGTACATACCTTACCCCTACAGGATTTGAACTTGTGATCTCTCTTTCAAGAGTACAAGTTCTCCACCAATAGAACAGATATGATTCCATTTGGAGCATTTTACTACGTGGGCTGTGGTGAGAGAGAGAATATTGTATTTTCATTGGATTTGAAGCTTAGGATGAAGTATATTTATTTTTATTTCTAACTTTCAAGGAAACTAATCATAAATAATTTATTTTTTAAAGTTGGGGAGGTGATAATGGAGGGACCCATCCATATTCTTACAAAGAATTAAATAAGTTATGGTTTAATGGTATTAGATTTTCACAATCTATAATATTATGGGCTCTCTATCATTTTGAAGATAGTTCACGAAGTCTGATCCAAAATGTTGATGTCGAAAACTCTCACACAATTAAATCTAAAAACAACAAAAGTATAAGTTATGGTAGTTTGATAGTGTAACACGTTCACATATACAATAACCTTAAATTATTATTTGTAAGGGTGAAACATTTATCCTAAAAATAAATCTCATTTGTTTTAAATTTAGTTAGATCATATGTTTTAAATACAATAGTTTTTTATATTATAAGTAGGGGAAAGGGCACCCAACCCTTACAAAATAGAGGAACAATTCATCAAAAAGTTCTTATCATAAAAAAAATAGAGGCTAGCTACTAGGCCAGATAGAACTTCAAAGTAATAAAGAACACCAAACACAACAAATAAGAACTAGTATAGAGAACTCTAGTCCTTAGTTAAGGCATGAAGAGTCCCATTTCAAGAAACAACTCCCATAGATAGTTTCTTCTTTATCTCCTTCTTGGTAGTTCTCTCCACCTCATCTTCATTCTTTTGTTTCTTTTTCCTCTTGTTCATCTTAAATTGGATAATAACCACCCCTATGACAACCTTTCTCATATCTGATTGGTAATTTTAACAAGTTGGTTCATAACAGTCTCCATTCTTATCAATATATGGCTGTATAACTTCAAATTTCCATACATATTATCTCATTTTTCTTACAACTTTAACAATCAGTAGGTTTTCTTGAATTCTCTCTAAATTATCAACTTTAACCTAAAAATATTCAATATTAACATAATAGTTCTGCATGGGGTTATCTTTGAAAGTATTATTGTTTTCCTAATCACTTATCTCCTTAATTGCATCATAATTACTATTATTATTATCATGGGTAGTCTCATGGTCTTCCTCACCACGAACAAAGCAATCCTCCATAACAACATTGGGAGACACGACATTAGAAAGGGAAAGGGACAGGGAATCATCCACTTCATTATGTAGAGATCGAGAATTATAGTAACAAGAATTATGATTACTAGAATCGGGAAAATAATTGGTGTCTTCGTCATTATCTTTTTGAATTTTTTTCTGTTTAGTTTATAAAAATTCCCCTAATAGAGATATTAGCAAGTCTTCTTGATCGTCTCTCCCTAAAAAAAACAACAACCTTATTCTCGGCGGTCTCTTCATTAGATATATCAATTGTTGTATCTATAGACAGCTTGAGAAAACCCTTCTCATTATAGGATTTCATACCCTTAGAGAGGAGATAAACCTATCCTTTACCCTTATTTTTAAGAGAACAATATATATTCAGTTCTAGACTCTTGTGTCTTGTGTCTTTTTTTTTTTTTTGCTTTCACAACCAAAGGATTCTTCTTTCTTTTAGAGGAGGTAGTAGATAGGGAGAGAATATGGTTCATATCTGCCTTATGTTGATGGTGGTTTAGCACAACCAACTATTGAGTAACAATAGATCACTACTTTTGAAAAGAAAGTATTCCTACGCCAAGATTCCTTTTAGGACAGGTCTTGACCATGCTGGATAGCTTAGTCGATAAACTATTTTACAAGGGGTCTTGGTGATTTAGACTTCTAAAAGATATATTCAAAATCATGCAATATCAAGTAAAAACATGTACTTCTTGAATTCATGGCATGTTATTTAAAATTGCATCATTTCTTCAGTAGATCTAGACAATTATTGTGCTCTTTAAGGATTTAAAGTATCATAAAATAAATAGCAAAAAAAATAGATTAAGAGATAAATTAAGAGAAAACTAAACTGAATGGACAAAGAGTATCAATTCTGAAATGGTTAAGAAAAATCAAGGAAAGTAGTACTGAAGTAATCAAATATTCACCCAATCACCATCAATACTAATACAATCATACAAGGGAAATTCCAACTTTTATAATTTTAGGCCACATCAGATCAAATCATTGTAAAGCATGCACAAATTTGAGATGGGACCCTATTCAACATCATTATAAAGAAATTAATTTTGCTAATTTATTCGACTTAGATAAACAAAACATACATACCACCACCAATGATTAAAACCCATATGCATGTAATAGGTGTAATCCTTCAATATTTAATGAATTTCTCACAAAGTGTAGTAGGAAAATCCATGATGATATTGTATTAGTTCCTTGCCACCCAAGATGATGATTTATCATAAAACTAATCAAAATAATAAAGTTCAACTATTCTATCATTTATTACATGGGAATATTTCAAAAAATGCATTAATAACTTCGTTTATTGTGCCTATATCAAGTGCTTTATGATATTTAAGCTTAATCTTCTAAGAGAATGTAGAACCCTCTAGCTTTTATTGAAAATATTTAAGGGAAGGAAGATCCTCTTGGAAATTTTGGAGATATCTCTTCTAAACCATTATTTGGTCAATGACTCTTTCATTGAGTTGACCACATAAAGAATTTTTGAATTCCTCGATCATCTTGGTAGGCGATGCCACTAAGGAGGAATTTTCCCAAAACATGAATCCTAGTCCTTCTACAAACTATTCTATTTTAACCATGATCAACTAGGCTTTTGTTCTTGTTTAGTTTGTGTTTGCAGTTATTTAAAACCTTAACTATCAGTTGTGCAAGTTTTAGCCATTATTTTGGCTTATCCTACTCTTCTTCTTCAATTAAAATAGACTTTATTAAATCCTCGATAGTTGTGGCCTTGATGGTCTAAAAAATTGGGATATAATCATCCTAGACCAATAAATCTTCATTTATCTTTAACTCTATTTGATGAGCTAGAATAGCTTCATCACTAATGAAATGGTAAAACTTTATTACCTTCTTCAAAATTTTGTTCCCTAAGGCATATAAATAATTTCTCCATTCTCTAGTAGTAGAGAGTAAACCTTCAGGATCTGGATGTTGAGCATCATTATTGAGTGTTGCTTGTAGGATTGGAGCAGAAGAAATTGAATCAATAGGTCCAATTAAATGGTTGATATTATCTATCAACTAAAACACCTAGGATTTGAGTTCTTCTTTTGTGTTTTCATCCTTTTGCACCTTATTAAGAATAGAAAATATAACCATTTGCAATGACTATTGTTCTCCCCCTCTGGTCTATGCTCCCAAGTTTACCTATTCTGCATGATAGTCTTTGGGAAACATATTTGATTCTAGTTTATCTACCATGGGGATAGAAACTTGAGCTATTTTTTTCCCATGTTCATCCATATTTATGGAAAATAGCCTTATCAATCTTTTCCCTTTCTATGTAGGTTCTTGAAAGGCCTCAACAAGAATAGAAAATTCCTCCTCTTCTTCTTGGACATATGTCCTCTTCCTCTTTTGAATGGTATGGTGTAACCATACTGCAAGGGTGGAAGAGACTTCATGCTAAGGAGAGGGAATGATATTTGTATCATGGGAAGCCTAAGAGTCTATGCTCTATCTTAGGTTCTACTCTTTCTTTCTCTATTTCTTCCCTTCCAAATTCCTCTCCAAATACTTCTTTATCTTGAATTTCCTCCTCTACAACTTATAGTTCTTATTGTACTTGGGAGGAGGATGAGTATCATGTGGAGGAAAAAATGTAGGAGAAGGAATGGGAGGTGATTGTAGAGGTGGAGGAATTGGAGAAGTATGAATATGAGGAGGGACATGAAGAGGAGAATCTGGGGGAGAATAAATATTTCAAGGTGATGGAGGAGGATTAGGTGAAGGAGATGTAAGGGGAGAAGTTCATTTGGTGGAGAAGAGGAGGGAGTGGGTGAACTAGACTCAATAATAGGTGATTTATAAGAGAATGCAAACCAAGAGGAGCTTTGAGTTCTTTTCTTTCTTTGTAGAGGAATTTCTTCCTTGCTTTCTTCTCCACTTGTTTCAATCAATATTATTTCTTCAACCCTCTTTCTCTTTGATTTTATTGTTGAGGATGTTGATCTTTCCTTTTCAATTACAATAGTAGATGGACCTTGAACCTTCTTGAATTTTTCAAGCTTGGATTTTGGTTGTGGTAATTCCATTATGTCTTGATCTTTTGTTGTTGAGAAATCTATATTTCATATTGGTTGGTTGTAAACTCCCTAGCCAATGTAATTAGGATCCAGGACTTTTCCATTATCCTTCAAATATTTTGGCACTTTAGCCACATTAAATTTCTCATCATGTACATATACTATGAATATATAGAAGTATTTAATTTGTACCTCATATTCATGGACTTACAATTGAACCAAATTCATCCCTTGGGTCATTGTAGAACTCTTTTGTATAATTCCAGCTCTACCTCTAAAATCATTGTATTTTGTATATTCAAGTACAAGAGTATACACTCACCTTTATAAGAAAAGTGTATCCTAATTTATGCTTTCCAACAATCATCTTGTGGATATTTATAATCTTTATACACAATTCCAATAAGATTATTCTACCATTTGGATACCTTGGTAGATTGAGGACCATTTTGTGGAAACTTGCTACTCAAATGTATGAGAAACTTTTGAATTGGATGTACCAATTCCCCCAATTATTTAGTTTTACCATTGCTTCCAATGAGATTCTTTTGGAAAAATCAATCTTCAATCCTCTAATGATAGCATAGAGGAAAGCATCATTTACAATACACCATTTATTTTTCTAGCATTCAATTCGAATGGTGGGTAATTCTCATATATTTTAACTTCTCCTAGTTGAAGGGATCCTATCCCTATAAGCCTTGGGAATTTTTCTTGATAATCCATCATGTATACCAAATAGGAAGTCATGTATAATTTTATACTATTGAGCACATCCTTTAGTTATGCATGAAGAGTGTTGTTGATTATAGTAGCCCAATCTATCTTCTTGTTTGACATGATAGTCAAAATATAATAAATCTATGGGTAGAAATCCCTAGCATGTGGATAACCATAAAACCTATTAAGAATCATGATTTGGTCCTTAGCATCTTCTCATAATTCACTTTTGTGTTTCACTTTGGCCATTTTGAGTACCAATTTCCTAGGGTTGAGTAACACTTGATTGTTGATAAAGTTGAGATAGACTACATCATCTCTCTCAAAATAAGCCAATGCTTTATTCATACCAATTAATTCATAGTTTGGGGATGCAAGGATCCTAATTACCCTCTCAATCATATTTGGGTTGATGTCAAGTATTACACTTCTCCAAATGATCCCAATATCTTGGACCCTTCTTGTGATTGTAGTATTAAGCACATGTCGATACTAGTTTAGGAGATTGCACTAAAACAAGGAATGCAACTGCCTCCACCAATCTTGAATTATCCAAATAGGTGGTTGTGGTTGATCTTTCCACTCCATTTTTAATTCTTCTATAGAACTCATCCACATCCACATGTCCCAAATCAATATCTCTAGTATCCAAGGAAGAAGAAAATATCTTGGATGGAAGGTGGTATCCTTTGTATTGATACTTTATTTTGGCACCTTCTCCTTACATATTACCTACACATTAATACACAATCCATTGGAACACAAATGGCATTAATTGAGATATTTGAACCAACACCTTAGTCAAGCTCTAAAGACGGGCCATATTATACTCCACTACAACATAAGGCTTTCAAATCTTCACTTACCCAAATTTCCACCTTATCGAGTATTGGGCCTTGGGAATACCCATTATCGCTTACCAAAAACCATAGGTATTCAAACAAAGCTTACCTCAAATGATACCAAGGTTAAATCTGAAATGGCAAGTGAATTGGAGTGAATCTAAATGGTTCAGCTTGAGCCTTGTTGTTTGGAAATCCAGAGCTAAAGCAAAAGCACAATTTCTTTCTTGGAAGATTATCCACTATAAAAATTTTGTGGGTGAATGCCTTAATTTTCTCCCTTCCCACTCTTCCAAATGTCCGTTTTGTCACAACCTTGAAACCATAAAACATGATTTTTGGATGTGCAAGTATACATAGGAAATTTGGCAAACAATTTTGGTCGAGATTCCAGCAATACTTAACAGAAATGTAAAATGGAAATCAGCACTTTTGGGGCTTCATTGTTCTAGAAATATAGTTTCAGAATCTTTTTGTCAATGTATACTTTTGTATATTTGGAAGCTTCGATGTAGAGCTGTTTTCTCTAATGCATTCCAGCCTAAGGAATTTACTATTCATGGCTTATTCTCTTGCATTATTTTACAGCAGACAATTTTTTTTAGATCATTGAAAGATTTAGTCAGCTTCACCTCAAAACTCAAGATTCAAATAGCTCAGGTGCAATCCCAGTTGAAAAAGTTTGCTAAGAAACACTAGCAGTCCTTTCTTTCATCTATGAAAACTATTACTGAGGAACAAGTTATATGTATGCTTGGAGAAATCTGATCTTTTTGTAATTTTTAGCTATTGTTGGTGTGTCTTTTGTAGCTTTGTACTATTGATGTATGATGATGTTGTTTTCTCTATAAGGGCCTTCTGTACATTTTGTTTTCTATTAATATATGCTTTTTTTCAATATATTAAAAAAAAGAAAAAGATATGTCACTATTTTGAATTGTTAGACACTGGAGTTCAGGTATGTGGTTTGTTTCATACATCTTATTAGATCACAACCTTTCAGACAAACACTCGATAAATAATACCCAATAACTAATACCTGAAAGTTATTTTAAAAAATTAAATGGATTGTCCTCAAGGACCAGAGATCAGGAAGACTACTTAATATTAAAAATATTTTCTTGACATGTGATAAGGTACAAACTCGACACCTTTGTTCTTGAAATTAAAAATAATTGCTTATTGATTTCTCTTTGAAGATCGGGGAGACTACTTATGTTCTTCTAAATCAATCTTTAATCATACATAATTCTTACTTCTAAGGTCTAATAACTGAAAAATGAGTTTAAGTGAAAACTAAATATTTTCAAGTTTCAAGAGTTAGGGTTTAGTTTTAACCTTTATTTATCTTAAGAATAAAATTTAAGAGATGTTTCTAACACTCAATGCATGAAAGCTTTAGTTCAATTTATCAAGGATGATTTATTCAATGTTGGAAGTCGAAGATATTGTTTGAGCTTCTCAAAAATACTTTGATAAATGGTAAAAATAAACTCGATCCTTAATCACAAACAATTTAAACTTCAAAATATTTTCAAGACTTGCTAGAGAGGTTGAAAAATTACTAACCTATTCCAAAAATATGCATGAGAAAGGAAACCTAGGGTCTAATGAGGAAAATGATGACATCAAGAACATCCTCGATCGACATGTTAAGGGAAAATAGGATTTGGTAGTGTTCATAAATTGATTGGCCCTTATTGAAAAGCATCATTTATCAACTCCATAACCTAGAAAATAAGGTCAATGTTCCTAACAACAAGGAAATATCACAATTACATTTGTGACCTTTGTTTCAATTTTTATCCAGGTACAACTCCCTCAAAGAGTACAATTAACCATTACAATATATATTTTTAACTAGAAAATGAGAAAGGTGAGCTAGCACTAACTCATAACAATGAAATCAATGTGATGAACCAAATAACTATAAGTTTCCTAGCACAAAGACCAAAAAAACCATAGAAAACATAATAGATTTCCTAATGATCTGATTCTCTTCAATTCCAAAAAAGAGTAAATATAATAACATGAAGTTATTGTTCAAAAATGATAAAACCCTAAGTATTGTTTTAGCCAATAGACTAAACCAGTATAAATATCACATTTACAATTCAATATTCATAGACGATGAAAATTTTGAAATTAAAGTTCAGTTCAAAATTGTTCCTCTTTTATTCAATTACATCATAGTGCAATCTAAAATAATTCAGACCCTTCCTATGTCCTTATATTACAAATTTATAATCCCCTAATCTTGAATCTTGGTCATTAATGTAATGATTGTCATATCAAGCGACGGTTTCATGAAACTACCTCCCCAATTCAGAGGAACTGGTACACAAAGAATATCTATGACTATTTTTAAATTAGTCATATTAGATTCCTTTTTCCAACTTGATTTTGATAGGTAGTCAAAATACTCTTCTTTGTATGCTATCCCCATGACCAGTCATATGTGTAAGCAGCATGTTATTCCCAAAAAATTGCATCTAATAAATATCTCCCTATGATTATACTGGTGTGAACCATATCAATAAAGAAGGTAACTTAGATTTCAACTGGTTGAGCTCAAAGATCTAATGTAACTATGTCACATCGAAAACCCTCTTCATTAAATTCCTAGGAAAAATTACTATCCTCATGATCATTAACCATTCCCAAAAAAATATTTGGAATAAATCACCTACACACCCCATCACTTCTATAAATACTAAGGTAATTACCTTATTTTTTACCATTTAGATTTCATTATTTAGCGGTGTGTTAGAGCCTAATTTTTTCATTAAAAACCTATGATTTTTCTCCATTTAAATCCCATCATTTTCCTATCTTTCTCATTAAAAATTCACTTTCACCATCCAAAATGCTAAAATTCATTATACCACTCCTTTTATATTCACTCCTTATGTCTTTACTACTTTACTATGGCCTCCCACAAAGGGGCCCATGGTATGGCGGTGCAAGATAAAGCATAGTCAAATGACTGTTACCGCTACACCTCGTGCAGTCTTCAAACCGGCCATGGTGGCATGATAAATGGTCTGCAAGGAGGAGGCGGCGTCAGGATTGTTACTGCACAACCATGCACAGTTAGCACAGTAGTTGTGGTGGCAAGGTAAATGATGCAACAACAGTGAATAAATTCACTACAGTAACTCCACCAGTCTACAAGGAGACTGCGGTGACCGCGGTAAAGGTTGGCAAGGAGATACTGCGGTACCGCAGCCAGAAAAGTTGGTAACCACAATAAGGTAGTGAATTGGAGGTAAAGAACGAAGTGACTACTGTGGTATCGCTGGTCATCAGGCCAGTGACCATGGTAGTGTGGTGACAAAGATAGAAAGTGGCAGAGCAGTAAATGCCAAACACCACAGTACCACCAATGGAAAAAGTATAGACCGCGGTAATGCGGTAAAAAAATGGTAAAGACATAAGTAACAGTTAGTGCTAGTCACTGCTATACCACAGGTGAGTAGAACGAAGGGTGTAGTAGCACGGTGGAGGAAGAGAAGACAAAGAAGTTCAAAGACTGCTATACCATAGTCGGTCAATAGGTTGACCGCGGTAGAGTGGTAAATACAACAAAAGCCATGGGGAAGCAAAATGTAAAGAGCGGTTAAGTTATAAAGTAAAATAAAAGCTCGTCTAATGTTAAAATATTTAATTTTTCAAAAAGAAACTCATTAAATATTTTATCATGGAATACAAATGGTTTTATTGGTTAAATTAAGAGTCGTGACTCCTCGAATTTTATTGTATAAATCTGTTGTAAAAATCAGTTAAAGAGAGGGCAGGAGTTAGATTTTCTAGAAAATAAGATTGGGAATGGAAATAATGTACAAACCTCCCTGAAACAAAGCAGTGGAGAAAATGTTTATAAATTGTTGAAATCTTATTTGAATTCAGTTGTTGAGATGCTATAATTTATATTATTTTTTATCTTGATTCTCTCCAATTCAAAGTCTTCTAATCATCTGAATTAATGTATCAAGCATAATTTTTATTCTTCAAGGTGCATGTTTTCACTTTGTCTGATCTTTATTTGCTAGTGTTTGAAAGTTAAAACTAAATCCCTTCAAATAAGTCATAATGATTTTAAGGTTTCTTTTGGATGGTTAAAGTAGAGCCTAATAAAGAAACACATTCCAACACTATTTGTGCAAGACATAAATAAATGAAGTTGTATGCTAGTCACTAGAATTTAATTTTCAAAGTGCCTAACAACTTGAATTTAACCAGAGAAGGAAACACACATAGTTCTTATTTTTTGACTCCATTGCCCAACAGATAGAAGGAACTGATCTGCCATATCCTAGAGGATAGAATTCATAACAACATTTTCAAATCCTTTCTTTTATGCAGTAGGATTAGTTGTAGTGGTTTTCATCTATTCATTTCCATTTTCCATTGTGGATAGATTTCTCAACCAGGAAATACATTTCAATCTGTGTCATTCACATAGGTTCACCCGCTTTGGTCTAGTAGAACCTAAAGAGAAGAAGGTTGAATTGCATCAATTGGCCTTGTACATTGGCCAAAAGCATTGTGAGAGCTTGGAAACCTCTCGTGGTTCAAACTTGCATTTTTGAGACCAAACAGTTTGGCGACTCTGCTAGGGAATTACTCGGGAAAGTTTTTTCAGCCTATCCATTTATTGAGTCAGCAAAGTTTTACTTTTTTTTTTGGAGATTCCACTGGGGCAAACCAAAACAATCCATTTCATTTTCATACTTTTTGGAAAAGTAAGTGGTGAATCTGTTTCATTTGATAAATAATGCATGGGTGTTGTGAAGCAGTAATATTTTTTCAAGATGGAAGAAGAAGAAAGAAGACAATAGTCAACAAAGAGTTGAAGGAATTGAGACAACAAAGGCTACAATTGGACCAATAGATGCTACAAATGAACCAACAATTTCTGCAATTGGGATTCAAATGTGCTCCAATTACATCACCAAATAGGCCATCACATAGTGAGAATGAAGACACAAATGCCAGGAGATCTTTGACACCACAAGTACCACATGATGCAACTGAGAAATTTGGTGACAAAGGTAATGTACTCTATTCACATCAGAACACTTTTGATGAGTATTTTCAAATTCAAGAAAGAAACAAAAGTCTTGTAGATGCCCTTTTTAACATAAGGAGATATAAGGGAGAAGATGTAAACTCTCTGTACAATAGGATGACTGACATCCGTATGCAATCACCTCCTCATTATATGCCTACAAGGCCCACATTTGTTGCACAATTTTTAAGAGCATTAAATCCCAAAGCAATTTATTGGCCAGAGTCATTAAAACAACATGCCTTTGATGTAGTAAACAAATTTATCGATTTTGTGCTTGGGACAAGGTACATAGATACTCGCAATTATAAATCTAGTAGTGATATCATGGATGCTCAAACAATGAAACAAATGAAGGAAGCATGTGCTATGAGGATTTCTAATGACTATTTTTCAGATTTGGATGATGATAGGGACACACCATCTAGAGAGTACATCAGAAATGTTTCAGAAGCTGAAATAGAAGAAGATATCATGCCTTCCAACAATGAAGATATGGAGAGTTTATCCCACATAACGAATTGTGATTCAAGTTGTGAAGATGAAATTGTGGATTTTGATCAACAATAGGGTGATTGTTGTAGTTCTTATGAAGATCAAGAGGTTGGAGATATGGTAGAATATTTGGAAGAAAAGACATGTTCACTTAGCAATGAGAAAGTTTCAAATTTGTTGACTCTTGAATACCAGAAGTATGCACATAAAGATAATTCCAAAGTTTTGGCTCCAACTTATTTCTGCTTTGACAATGAAGATACTATGTGTGAAAATTCATATGACTCCATGATCATCTCTCAAACTGGTGAAGAAATCATTCAATTTGATCATGAATCCTTGTTTTTCCAAGAAGAGGTATGTGACTTGAATAATTTTTTCCTACAAAAGAAAGATAGTGGTTTGCATGTTGTTGATTATGAGTGTCCAATGTTTGTTGGTTCAAGTATGTGTGAGGAAGATTGTATGGATCAAATGTGTGTGTCAATGCCAACTGGTGATAGGAAAGAAATGGAAAGTGATTTGATTGTTTCATAGGATGTTGATGAGATTGAATTTTTTGGTTTCCATAAGGAGTATTCAGATTTTCAGGCCCGAGTACTACTGTAGGATGATTCAATGGTGTATGAAGATGGATACATTTTGTATCATGAAGGCTTATATGATGAAATGGAGAGTGGTGAAATGAGTACAATTCAAGTTGAACACAATGATTTCCTAAAAAAATTCAATGACACTGCATGTTGCAAGCAAGGGGAATGGATAGTTTCAAAAGAAACCCGGTGAGCTTTAATCAGAACAAGGTGTATGATAGAGGAAAGTGTAGGTTTTTCCTTTTGGGTGGCCTAGGGCCATCCCTTTGGTTTGAGTTTTTGAACCATAGATGACATAGAGGATTAAGGATTTCCAGTGCATGGACAATTGTTAAGCATACCTCTTTAAAAATTATTTTCCATGCACAGTAGTTTCAAGAATTTTGAAGGCTCTAGGTTTTCCAGTACATGGACATTCTTAGAAGTTCCCTTATTGAAACATTTTTTCTCTTTCCATGTGTTGGTTTTCTTTCCCACATAAACTTGGTAATTCTCTAAGAGGTAGCCAACCTCCATTATAAAGAACCACAAAGGCTAGTGGCCAACAAATGAGATTCAGTCAAAGACTGACATCCCCTACACTTTTGGCTCTGTGAAACCAAGGTGGGTAAACCTTAAATGTGTTCATAAGAATGTTCTATGACTAGTAAGAAAACTTCTTCATACAGATTACAATCCCAACATACACAAAAAGATAGTAATTATTCTAGTTATTGGCAGACCAAAGAATAATTACAGGTATCTTAGAGCAACAGGATTGACAATTTATATGTAAGATTCGCCTCTCAGAGAGAGAAAGGGTTTAATAGATTGTTTTGTTAAGCTTCTTAGACCATCACGTTTAGAAATATAGCCCCATAGTAATCTTGAAGAACAGGCCAGTGTTATATCCATTGGGTAGGAGTCATACAAAGTGTAATCAGATATTATGAACATATCATCATAATGCCTTACATTATGTGAATTTTAATATTTGAAACAACACTCCTTAGAAATCTTGAATGTATAAACATAAATTTGTAACCCATATTCAATAAATTTCATTAACTCTTTGAGTTAAGGAAATAAAATGAAGAACACACTTAAATATACCATTAAAAATGAATGAAAATATCATTAATAGCCTCATTCACAAATTATGATACACAGTTACGAGAGAAATTATTTCAAACTGACTATCATTTATTGATTGAATATTGGTAATTACATCAGCACAATGTGCTTGTTTCATAGACAATTGACTAGAAAAGACAATACCTAGAAACTTCCAAGAAAACTACACTAAAAGGAGCTAACTGTACATATATTCAAAACCTTCAGTATCCAAAATCTGACCCCAACAATAAGCCGTGAAATATCCTTTATAGGATAGGAGAGAAACAAAGCATTAGGCTCATTATTAATTCCAAAATTTAATTTCATGTAGAATGAAATTCAAATTCACTTTCCTCATCATTAGATAGAAAAGTGCATTATTTGAGGAATAAAAACAATGGTTACACAGTAAGTAGTCAGAGAAAACAAAAAAGTGTGTCAGGCACACGTATGTCCACATCAACAGGATAAAAGACCAGAAATATCATCACCCACGACCCACATAACCAATACTAGGAAGTACTAAGTTGACACACGACCCCAATGCAAGCGACCGCTTCTGGTTCTCACCTCTGTTAAAAGTGAAACCACCACCGTACCTCTAGCTACACCAGCACAACACCCAACAACTTGGCACATAGCCACTATAATAATTGGTTCAACTGCCAAGATCTCCTCACTCACTCCCATGAGCTTAGTTAAGGCTGCCAGGTAACATCGGTAATCCAAATCAATTTCGGACCCGTTGTTATGAGAATATGATGAAATCATAACAAGGGATGCACAATGCACCAACCCCTTGCTAGCTCCTCTAGTTGCAACTTTGAGTGTTCAGGGAGCAAGTTGCTCCTTCTCAACCAGTGAACTCCTCACTCCTACCTTGGTACTCCTGTGCTCCATAGATTTATCCATTGAAGAAATAAATTCATAGAATAACCACCAGCTGCAAACAAAACAACTCAAAACTAAAATGATAACACCTAGTAATCTTTAGCCAACATTTATAGAGTGAATTAAAGTGAGGGATATTAATTGGATCTTTGCAATTCATGTATTTAAGCCATAAGTAGCTGATGTAGCCACCACGATTATTTATATCAGGAGGGCATCATTCGCACGCTAGAGAAAATCCAGAGTAGATCCTTTGGAATAACTCATGCCATTAACACAATAAGTTTTAGAGCGTAAAACCTTGTCACATGGGTGGTCAGTAATTCTTTAAAATTGCATCATTGATGTAGAAAAAACCCACATCAACACCTTGAAAAACCATATCCAATCATAACCTAGGAAAACAGGAGGTTGCGACTGGAAAATAGGTCTCACTTAGCCCTGTCGCTTCAAGAACCAGGCCACGTGTCACCTCTTTGTAGACCTCGCAGTACTTTAGAGGCTTTTAATTTACTCGTGTGAGGCTTGGGATGGATAATTATTAACTTGTAATTAAATCCCTTCACTGGTGAAAAGACGACCACTTGTAACCGCTTGCACCTCCGAAAATGACCCCACACCATCGTACATGTCAGATGGGGGTATCTTGTAGACCTCACACTACCTCATGACATCAACAGGAAAACCTATGAGGTTTGTGAGGTTTGCGAGGAACGGTCCAGATCGAAGCCTGTGATCGGACCGTTAGCCAAGCGACACATAGGACATGTAGAATATTTAGGTAGGACCAGCCGATACAACCCTCAGTGGTATAAAATTTTAAGCCTAGGTAGCAAAAGGAAAATCGATAGGCTGGAATAAAGGGCAGATAAGAGCATGGAGGAAAGGCTCAACCAGATCACTTAAGTGACCGGTTGCCTTCAGTAGCAAGTCACTATTGAAACATAACATGAGGGTTTCAAAATTGGATAATTCATATCACTATGGGTAACCTTAAAACCCTAGCCTCCCTCCTTCGAATTTAAAAAGTCCCATCAGTGGCTCTGATTGGGGAGTATGACCCTTGTGAGCATAGCAAGAATCTAGAATCTCTGGTTTCACATACCAGATCACTGAATTACACAAGTGGCTTGACTTATATTTTACCATGCTTTTTCAATTGGACTTGTGCATACTAACTTGGTGGCCCCAGACCACCTAACAAGAGAAATCAAAATTTTTCCCTATCAAAAATAAAATTCTCCAGTACCTGGAGTAAACCAAGTCTGCAGCATTTCCTTTTTGATACTTCAAATATAATAGGGTAATCAGTATGCTTGGAAGTATCATACTATTTATTTATACTCCCCTGCACCAATTTAGTCAATCTCTTTTTCCAAAACTTTAAAATCAACATATGACAAAGATAACATTTCACCTTATTCTGCCCCTGGTTATTACTCATAGAATCCTGGCCTAACTCATATGAGAAGTGGAAAAATGCATAACTTATCTAGTTTGCAACATCACACATTCTGGCATCATCATCAGTTTGCACATTTAACTGAAAATCTTCATATAAAACCGTGTGCATGTTATCCATACTTCCATTGCTCAACAAATATGATACACAACTCAAGGAATCCCCATCCTAGAATTTTCCACATAATTTTGGTTGCCAACATTTGAAATCTGTCATTTTGGAATACATCCTAGCATTACAAATGTCAGTAGTACTAGTTACATCATTCTCCAGGGAATGTGTACACACATTTATTTCAGGCCTCTCAATATACATCTTCCCCTGTACTTCCTCATTTATTCTCAGATGAAAACCCTCAAAGATAGATTCAAACACATCAATTTCATCCCGGTCAAAAGAGAAAGAGAAATATGCATTGGTCTCCTTGTACTCAACACCACTTGCTGTATGTGTTAATTTATAAGTGAAAATTTTGGCACAAGCTGAAAATTTTTCATCGGCAATATCAATGTCACCTTCACTATAAGCTGAGAAATTTTCATCAGCATATCAATTTCTGAAGGTAGCAACACATCCATCTCAACTTCACATAAACATTTAGGCAAAAAAATAGTACCAATATTTTCATCAATATGTTGGTTATCTCCAGTACTATTCTTTTGATCACACATTTCATTGTCCTCAAGTTCCTCAACATCTATACAATAAGCTTGTTCCATTGCTAGTATACCTAGAGTATACTCCAAACATTTATCATTTGAAAATTGATCCTTCACTTGAAAATAGGTAAGAACATGAGGTCCTTCATTTGCATACAACTCTAGTAAAAATAAAGGCTTGGTTTCATCCTTAGTACTGCAATCACTACTTCTAAAATCACAATCATTGGCCTGTAACAAAATCTCAATGACATGAGTATTACAATCAGGATTAGGAAACACAAAGGGTGTCTCACACAATCCTGCATCATTTTTCTTCTCAAATTCCTCTACAATTATCCAATTTTCTTCACAATGGCAAGCATTTTCTTCATTTTGTGTAGGTACATTCTTGGTTGATTATGCAATCTCTATCCACTTAATGACTTGGGCCAAGTTAGCAAGTTTCAATTCTTCTAGTAGGGCACTTAGCCCTAGTTTATAAAGCTCACAAAATAAATCAATGCATTCATAGTCATTAGGTCTATGACTTCTAGGAATTTGTATTAAAGCTCTTAAAAGTCTCAAGAAAAACTCATATCATGACTCTTTCTCTTGCATCTTCATGTCATACAATTCTTGTACATGAGAAATTCGATCATCATCATTCAAAATAGACTAGATTTCAACTTGGATCTCATTATCCTCACACTGCAAAGGTAAAGATATGATAGTTTTCAAAACACCCTCGTTATAATCAATTCCCCGAGTAGCGAACTCTGACATTGTATTAGTGCCAATTAGGCTAGGGTAATCAATACTTGTAGCTAGATACCCCTTCATCATTGAGTATTTCATATTGTTTTCAATTTCCATAGCCATTTGATATGCTTGGTACATGCTTATAGGTTCTTTATCTCTTAGTATGTAACCCATTATTCTATTAAAAACACCAAGATATACAACTAAGCATTCAACCTCACTTGGTCTTATTTCTTTAGGGATTTCCCTTAAATCTCTTGAAAATCTGAGATTAAAATATGGGATTAGCTCTTGTTCTTTTATGTGAATTCCCATAAAACCTTTTCTTAATATGTTGAGATTGACTCACTCACCAAATTGTTTCATAAAAACTATCACAAACTTATTCCATGAATTAATAGAATAGGTAGGTAAATAGGAAAACCAATCCCTGGCATCACCCTTCAAGGATTGCACAAAAAAATTCATGACAACATCCTCATGACTGATTTCATAATCCCCCATTACATCTACAAAATGTTGTAAATTCTTAGAGGTTGATTCTATAATTTTCCCTATATATTTAGGCAAATACTTCCTAATCCTCTTGGGAATTGGATTAGGGTAACCACTAATATCACTAAAAATAAAAGGCATATACCTTTGGGTTGAAAAACACCTTGAAGGGCTTAATGCAACTCATTCTCTTTTCATGTTTATGTCCAACTTTACAGATGGGAAACCACTTATACCCATTTAAAATTTCATCAATAGTACATATTTATCAAACATGTCATTTTCCATCTCAACCATGATTTCACTAATGACTGAAAATAGAATTCCTTACTTTCAGAGATATGATGCAACATAAAAATTGTTTCATAAGTCCTTTTACATATTGCATCATTAGAAGTATGGAACAACTAATCATTGTTATTTTCTTGATGCTAGACATCTAGTTTGGAACCATCTGCATCCATAATTATAAACACCCATCACAATTAGAAATAGTGAACTATTTATTTTTTATGAAATACCTGGTAATTCTTGGCAGCATGTATTAATATTTTCCTTTGTATATCAATTGGTTCTTCAGATGGAGTCGCCATTCTGTTTAACAGAGGACTGAATTTTAACAAAAATATGAAATTCCTTTTCAAGGCTTGTTTGATTCTAGGTATTTTTTCCATAACAGAGTCACACTGTGCTGCTACCAATCTCATTAAAAAACACAATCCATCACCATTAGGTTTTAACATTCAAATTCACTTAAACCAATTATTTTGGATAACCTCCTTCAACCCCTGTGGTTCCTCTTTTCTTAAATTTCTCAAAAGTTCTCCCAAATAAAACCACCATTCAACCAATGACTCTAGAACTCCTGAAACCTTTTCCAATAGGATACCATAGATCATAGGATAGTTAGGTTCATTTTAACAGCCTCTTCCTTTTAGGGTTGAGAACATTCACTATGTAAATTCAGAACTGCAAGTCGTTGTTATGACACTATAACCATCTACAACTGGAGATTCAAAAATTTTCCCCAGTAGAGTCACCAATCTGTTGGTGTTTTTTCCCACATAAACTTGGTAATTCTGTAAGAGGTAGCCAACCTCCATTATAAAGAACCACAAAGGCTAGTGGCCAATAAATGAGATTCAGTCAAAGACTGACATCTCCTACACTTTTAGCTCTGTGAAACCAAGGTGAGTAAACCTTAAATGTGTTCATAAGAATGTTCTATGACTAGTAAGAACACTTCTTCATACAGATTAAAATCCCAACATACGCAATAAGATAGTAATTATTCTAGGTATTGGCAAACCAAAGAATAATTATAGGTATCTTAGAGCAACAAGATTGATGATTTCTATGTAAGATTTTCCTCTCAAAGAGAGAAAGGGTTTAATAATTCTTTTTTTTATCTTTTTAGACCATCACATTTAGAAATACAACCCCATAGTAATCTTGAAGAACAGGCCAAAAATATATCCATTGTACAGGAGTCATACAAAGTGTAATCAAATATTCTAAACATATGATCATAATTCCTTACATTATGTGAATTTTAATATTTGAAAAAACACTCCTTAGCAATCCTGAATGTATAAACATAAATTTGTAACCCATATTCAAGCAATTTCATTAGCTCATTAAGTTAAAGCAAGAAAATGAAGAACACATTCAAATATACCATTGACAGTGAATGAAAATATCATTAATAGCCTCATTCACAACTTATGATACATAGTTAGGAGAGGAATTGTTTCAAATTGACTATCATTTATTGATTGAATATCAATAATTACATCAGCACAGTGTGCTTGCTTCATAGACAACTGACCAGAAAAGATAATACGTAGAAACTTCCAAGAGAATTATAGTAAAAGGAACTAACTATACACAAATTCGAAACCTTCAGGATCCAAAATCCAACCCAACAATAAGCCGTGAAATCTCCTTTATAGGTTAGGAGAGCAACAAAGCATTAGGCTCATTGTTAATTCCAAAATTGAATTTCATGTAGAATGAAATTCAAATTCACATTCCTCATCATTAGATAGAAAAGTACATTATCCGAGGAATAAAAAAATTGGTTACATAATAACCAGTCAAAGAAAACCAAAAAGTGTGTCAAGAATGCATATGTCCACATCAATAGGATAAAAGACTAGAAATATCATCGCCCATGACCCACAAAACCAACACTAACAAGTACTAAGTTGACACACAACCCCATACAAATGATCGCTTCTGATTCTCACCTCTCTTAAAAGTAGAACCACTTTCTTCACTCTAGCTACACCAACACAACACCCAACAACCTGGCACAAATCCACTATAGTAATTGGTTCAACTGCCAGGATCTCCTCATTCACTCCCATGAGCTTAGTTAAGGCTGCTAGGTAACATCGGTAATTTGAATTAGTTTCAAACCCATTGTTATCAGAATCTGATGAAATCAAAATAGGGGATGTGCAACATACTGGCCCCTTGCCAGCTCCTCTAGTTGGAGCTTTGAGTGTTGAGGGAGCACTTCTCAACCAGTGACCTCCTAGCTCCTACCCTAACACTCCTGCGCTCCATAGATTTATCCATTGAAGAAATAGATTCATAGAATAACCACCACTTGCAAACAAAAAAACTAAAAAATGCAATGATAACACTGAGTAATCTTTAGCCAAAATTTATAGAGTGAATTAAAGCGAGGGATATTAATTGCATCTTTGCAATTCAAGTATTTAAGCCATAAGTGGCTGACATAGCCACCATGATTATTTCTATCATGAGGGCATCATTCGCACACTAGAGAAAATTAGGAGAAGATCTTCTGGAATAACTCACGCCATTAACACAATAAGTTACAGAGTGTGAAACCTTGTCACATGGGTGAATAGTAATTCTTTGAAACTCCTTCGTTGATGTAGAACGGACCTGGCAAGTCGAACGACTCAGATTGAGTCAATCAAGCATTGAAAATTCACATCAGCGCCTTGAAAAACCATAGCCAATCATATCCCAAGAAAGTAGGAGGTCACGACCAGACACTAGGTCCCACTTAGCCCTATTGCTTCAAGAACCAGGCCATGTGTTGCCTCTTCGTAGACCTCACAGTACTTTAGAGGCTTTTACTTTACTCATGCGAGGCTTGCAAGGGATAATTATTAACCCATGATTAAATCCCTTCATTGGTGAAAATATGACCACTTGTAACCATTGGTGCCTCGTGAAATGACCCCATCCTATCATACATGCGAGATGGCGGTATCTCGCAGACCTCGCACTACCTTGTGACATCAATAGGAAAACCTGTGAGGTTTTCGAGGAATGGTCCAGATTGAAGCCTGTGATCAGACGGTTAGCTAAGCGACACATAGGACATGTAGAATATTTAGGTGGGACTAGCCAGTACAACCCTCAATGGTATAAATGTTTAAGCATAGGTAGAAAAAGGAAAACCGATAGGCTGGCGAAAAGGGCCAGTAAGAGCATGGAGGAAAGGCACCGAATCACTTAAGTGACCAGTTACCTTCTATAGAAATTCACTGTTGAAACATAACATGAGGGTTTCAAAATTTGACAATTTATATCACCATGGGTAACCTTAACACCCTAGCCTCCCTCCTTCGAATTTCAAAAGTCCCATCACCATGTACAATAGTGTAGCATTTTCCATTCTCCATTTGCTCCATTTTCATATCATTCATCTGTTCATTCCCTCCATCTTCCATTGCCTTCAATTTTCCCATCCTTTGCTCAGTCTGCTCTCCCAATTGCATTCTGGATTCTTGCAATGATTTTCTAAACCACTCATCCCCAATAGGAGCCACTTTTAGAACCTAATTTTTTCATAAAAATCCTATGATTTTTCTCCATTTAAATCCCATAATTTTCCTATCTTTCTCATAAAAAAATCACTTTCGCCATCCAAAATGATATAATTCATTATACTGCTCCTTTGATATTCACTCCTTATGTCTTTTCTACTTTACTGCTGCCTCCCACAATGGAGACTGTGGTATGGGAGTGATGGATAAAGCACATCCACATGACTATTACCACTACACCACGTGCGGTCTTCAAACTGGTTGCGGTGGTGCGATAAACGGTCAGGAGGGAGGAGGTGAAGTCAGGATTGTTACCACACAATCACACATGGTTAGCACATTCACCGCAGTGGCACGGTAAATGGTGTGGCAATAGTGAGGAAAGTCAATGTGGTACCACCATCAATCTATGAGGAGACCGCAGTGACCGCAGTAAAGGTTGGCAAGGAGATACCATGGTACTATAGCTGACAAAGTTGGTAACTGTGGTAAGGCGCTGAATGGGAGGTAAAGAATGAAGTGGCTACTATGGTACCACTAGAAGTTAGGCTAGTGACAGCAATAGTGTAGTGATAGAGATAGACAACAATGGAGTAGTAAACTCCAGACACAACGGTACCACCGATGACAAAAGTATAGACCACAGTAATGCGGTAAAGAAAAAGGTAATAGTTAGTGCTAGTCACCACTATACCGCGGGGAGAAAAAAAATGGGTGTGGTAGTGCAGTGGAGGAAGAGACAATATTCAAGGTCAAAGACCGTTGTATCGTGGCTAATCAACAAGTTGACTACAATAGAGGAGTAAATACAAAAAAAGCCACGGGGAAGAAAAATGTAAAGAGCAATTAAATTATAAATTAAAATAAAAGCTCGTCTAATGTTAAAATATTTAATTTTCCAAAAGGCAACTCAATTAAATATTTTATCATGGAATACAAATAGTTTTACTGGTTAAATGAAGAGTCGTGAATCTTTGAATTTTATTTTACAAATCTGTTGTAAAAATCAGTTAAAGAGAGGGTAGGAGTTAGATTTTCAAGAAAATAAGACTTAGAATGGAAATAATGTATGTATACAATTTTTATCCTGATTCTCTCCAATTCAAAGTCTTCTAATCATCTGAATTAATGTATCAAGCATAATTTTTATTCTTCAAGTTGCATGTTTTCACTTTGTGTGATCTTTATTTGCTGGTGTCTGAAAGTTAGAACTAAATACCTTCAATTAAGTCACAATGATTTTAAGGTTTTTTTTGGATGGTGAAAGTAGAACCTGATAAAAAAAAACATTCCAATACTATTTTTGCAAGACATAAATAAATGAAGTTGTATGCCAGTCACTATAATTTCATTTTCAAAGTGGCTAACAACTTGAATTTAAGTAGAGAAGGAAACACACATTGTTCTTCTTTTTTGACTCCATTTCCCAACATATAGAAGGCACTGATGTATCATATCCCAGAGGATAGAATTCATAAAAAAAAAGTAGATCCTTTCTTTTATGTAGTAGGATTAGTTGTAGTGTTTTTCATCTATTTACTTCCATTTTCCATTGTGAATAGATTGCTCAACCAGGAAATACCTTTAAATTTGTATCATTCAGATAGGTTCACCCGCCTTGGTCTAGCGGAACCTAAAGAGAAGAAGGTTCAATTGCATCAATTTTCCTTGTACATTGGCCAAAAGCATTGTGAGAGCTTAGCAACCTCTTGTGGTTCAAACCTGCATTTTTGAGACCCAACACGGTGTAATAAAATAAGAGTAATGCCTCCTCAAAGAGTGATTTTATCATAATTGAGGATGTGGAGTGCAATCAATTTTGGAGGTTGATGGCATACCAACTAAGAGATTTTTAGTTCACAGTGATAGTGAAGAAGATATACTCAGGAAGATTATCAAAGAATATTTCCTAAGCCATGTTCATGTGCACAATGTTGAGATTCTAAAGAACTTTATATATAATGTAAATCATAACTCTAGCAAGTGAGACTAGGGAGTAAGAGTTGCAAAGCACCTGGTTTGGCTAGAGTACTGGATGAAGGTGAGGTTGTCCATAAGAGGACTAGATGCATTTCAAATGAATATTCTAGTGGGCGACACTATTTGCATTATCTGATGACACTTCACCATGACCTTACTGAAGAAGTAGTTGGCATCCTCTATGGTGGACTCAGACAAAATGATATGGGACTTTTTTTCCCATTTTGTGTAGTCCAACAAAAATTTGTTCTCACTTGCCTAGATTGAGTGCATACGAGAAGTGGTGGAAGGGATTCACATCCTTATATTTGTTCTATATGTTTAAAAATATGTATTGGAGTCACCCATTTTTGAATGTAAACACGATCAATGTAATGCTATATATATGTGAATAAAATCTTGTATAATTTTGACTATCCATGTTTATTTCTTTTATGTGTGTATTTTTCCTTTTCTTTCAATTGTAATGGATTCTAGTTTATGTGGATTTGCAACTTTATATCTCCATTGAATTCTATGTTCATGGTTTTCCTTTCAATATAGTTTTTCACAATTCAAAAGAACCAACTATAAAATAATATCGGGATTTGGATAAGTTTTGAGTACACTATCAGAGTCTATTGAGGTTATGAAAACTTTAGCTTTTATTGCCTTTCATTCTTTCTTTTAAAATCTAAACTTTCCTATTCTAACACTTAATTATCAGTCGATGAGGAGGTTTTCAAAACCTTATCGAGGACCAACAAAGGTTTCAAAACCTTTCAAAAGGGCTAACAAAATGATGAAGGGTACTCCCCTTAAAAATGAAACCTGCAACAACAACATAGAAAGATGAACAATATGTAGGAATAAACAATGAAACTTTATTGTTATTAATGAAATGGAAAACATAATTGCATGGGCTTCTTGATTATACAGGTATAGTCAAGCATGTAGACTAACCTTCAACTTTGTTCTTTGATCTCATTGTAGAAATTTAAAATGTCCCGAATGATATCACACTAAATTTGATATACTAACGTCGTTTAATCCTAAAAACCATCCTCTTTTCACTTAATTAATAAAATTAGCCTAGTTATTTAATTAATTGCATCATTTTCATATATTAATCTAATTAATCTAATTAGGTTAATTCCTCCCCTATCATGCTAACCTTTTGTCATGTTAAATTGGATAAATCAAAATATCCAATTTTAACACCCTAAGTCCTCTCATTTAAATTAAATAATCTTAATTATTTAATTAAATGTCATTTTGATCTCTTTTCATTAAAAATTTTAATTATATAATGGATATCCTAAATTCCCCTAATTTGCATAATTGAAACTTTTATTTAATTATCAAATTGCTAATTAAATCCTAATTCACCTCCTTGCAACAGAATATTCCTCCTTTACACTTTCCTCCAAAGGGGAATATTCTTCCTTCTAACAAACTTTCAACAAACTTCTTGTGCAATTTTGAAAGTGTGCTTCTCTGGATGATTGTGAGCCCTTGATCAAATATCAACTTGCATTCTCAATGCTTAATGGAAATCCATGATTCATGCCTCCATCTTCACCATCAGTTTCATTTTTCTTATTCTATAAATAGACCTTGCATCTATTGAATAGGGATCCACCTTTTCAAATAAAACTTATGATTTTGAAAACCACTCTCATTTGCATAGATATTTAGCACATATTTAGAAAAAATAAATTAAATCTTGATCATATTAGGCTAGAGCATCCATTAATGGCTTCCATGGTAACTTAGTTGCATCCATTTAGAATATTTTGAATCTAGGGCTTGTATATTTGAACCTTGTGCACATTTAGAATAGATTTGCATACATTTACATTGATCATCTTAGCTTTGATCATGTTAAAATAGATTTCATCATGTTTTACAACACATCTCACATTGGTTTAATCAATTTTCTGCAATAAAATTGTTTGAAACAAGCTCATTATCCAAGGGATTGGGAAAGGGTTTCCGTTCCACATGAATGCGGCACCACTCCCCCAATAGGATAAGTTTTAATGTCTTAGAGTATATTTTTATCAAGCTTTCATGTTTTATAATGATAGTTTTAATGGCTTCTTCACTTTGTTTACATTGAATGATCTTATTAGGATTGATTCTTAGTGGCTTAATTATTCTGTATGGATCAAGTGTAGTTAACCTATACTATGCAATTGGCCACATTTTGGCACTAGAAGGAGGTCTCTACCGATCAAATCTAATGAATTTATTTTTATATTCCAATTTTTATTATGTTTGCAGATTCAACGATGCTATTGAACATTCATCGATGCATCTGGGATGCATCGCTATACAATGACACACTTGGGTTCAATTTCATCGATGCATAATTAATCTAGTGATGCACTATAAAAATTTGTCACCGCATATTTAAATAGTGACACTAACTTTATTTTTTTATTGTAGCATGAATTTTAATTTAGTGATGCATGTGATCTGGTGACGCTATTGATGTAACCATTTACTATAGAGTGATGAATATGAATTTTCAATATAGTGATCTACACATTCGATATAGTTACACATTTGATGGAAATTTAGTGACACAATTGATTTTTGTGTCACTTTTTACTGGAAAACTATAAAAAAAAAGTGAATTCTGACATGTCTTTTGATTTTTTGATTTCATCTAGTTTCTAACATGTCACTGACTTCTATTTTTATTTTTGAGGCTAACTGATTTTGCAGATTTGGGCAATAAAATGTGAAGTGAAGGAGCATTATTGACATTTGATTATACATTGTAACAAGTGTTTTTACACTTGTGGGGAAATTATAACCCATTTTATGATGCTTTATTTCACATTTTAGGACCAAACTAGATTTCTTTTGGGCTTAAAATTAATGTTCAAATTGGTTAAAAATGAACCCACATATCATCATTTTATAATATTAGGTTTAAAACTGAACAAAACAATCAAACACTTGCATGGGTGCTTAAAACAAATTCATTTTTCTATGATGGATTAAAATGAAAAAGTGTTTTTCGTGTTTACTTTGTTTTTGTATGCTCTAAATGTGTATCCTCTCCCCTTGCACTTCATGTGATCTTGAGTGAAGAGAAACATTCAAGTATACATCATTTTCTTTTGTGTAAATCGATTGTGTATCCTCTCCCCTTGCATCTTTTGGTGATCTTGGGTGATGAAGAGCATCTTGAGTTTATTCACACATTATTTGCATTTTGATGTGTTACCTTTAGAGGGCTTGCCTCCCAACTTGTGAGAGGGAATGACCCAAGCGATAATTTAATTTTAGTTTGTTAAATAAATATTTGGTGTGATGAAAGTCATTTACCACCTAGTGCGGATGTCCTATAATGATGAATGTCTCCCTTAGTATTTTTTTGATACTTCAAAACCCTTCGATATTTATAAGGGATGGGAGGCCTCTTAATTGAGTGAATTGCCACATGTATAAGCACCAATTTATCCTGAAACGACTGAATTAAGATCCACTTTTTTTAGATGTCCAGATCCTTTTTGACTTGTTGGTGCAGGAACAGTCATTCTGAAGCCACCCTAAATTTTCTATTCTTTGTGGAAATAGGAAATCCTTCGGATCTTCAGATATTTAGGGTTTGATATTTTGTGTGGTTGTGTCATGTAAGGGGGAGCCAGTGTTAGCAAATCACTAGTTGTTCACTTTGTCTTAGTGTTTCGATAAATCCAAGTATGGACTCAACATATAGTATCTTTTTAGCCTAGGTGGTATTGAGTCGGCTTAATAATTTTCTTGGTTCCAAAACATTTCAAACAAACATCAACATGATTCATCAAATTTCAAACCCTTTGATTTAATCATGGTCACCCTTTGAAAATCCTTGATATTAATGCTTTTCCTAAGGATTCTATCCTTAGAGACTTCTAAGTATTTTGGCTTATATCTCTATAGTGTCAAAAAAATTCATCAATGACATTTTCACACTTGTTTGGGCCCTCCTTGTTAAATTGAGCTTAATTTTGCCTTGAGATAGTGTTGTAATCTAATAAACACACTCACATTAGGTCTTGGGCCCTTGCGAATTAAATAAACTTAATCCTACCTTATTTTAGGTGTTGTAAAGAATTGTAGCACACTTTCAAAATTTTCTATTGTTTTCATTAATAATTAGGCTTCTTTATGCTTTAATTGGCCTTATTTTACATATACAAGCCTCATTTAATACATATTTTTGAGGATGATCCTGGCACAAATCAACATCCAATCATAATTCAGGTGGTTCTAGATTGAGTGGCCTAGATTTAGTGGTTTGTAACCCATTCACCACCCTGGGTGAATGAGCCCCACCTAGATTTTTGGGTCCCGATCCTGGTTTCACACCTTTCTAAGCATTTTTGAAAATGGTCCCATAAATTATGCCTAATGGGACTCATTCCCAACCTTGGGTGAATGAGTCTTGTGTGGGCCAAAATTAAAATTAATTCAAATTCTTGGTGGAATTTTATCCTCTTAGATCTGTTGTCGGCTTGTACTATTGTAATTTAAATAATTATTGCATAATCAAGTATAAATATAAGGTTCTTTCACTCATTTTAACCTAATACTTTTGTGATAGCATTGATACTAGAAAATTGGGTTCACAAGAGTATTCAAGTATTTACAAGAGCATTCAAGAGGCTTTGAGGGAAAATTATCAAGAATTTTAGAGCATTATTCAAGCATCAAGTATCATGTAAAATTCGTCATGCATCATGTTTATTTTGGAGCTACAATTGTGATGTAGGGTTTCATGATTCAAGCTAGGATCTCATTCAAGATCTATCCTATTCAAGCAAGAGTCAACATCCATTGGAGCCATTTCATACATGATTGTAACACTTCATTGCTAGGTGTTGGTGAGTTGCAACATCATATTATTTTCATTCATCATTCCCCATTCCTATTTCATTCTATTTCAAGGTTTGATTACCAAAACATGGTTTGACCAAGGCAAACCCCTATCCACTAGCAAAACAACATTTTTCCATATCTTTAGTGTGTGATTTGTAGGTTTAGATAGAAGACACATTAAAGAGAAATCTTGGAGAAATTTGTCAAAGTGGTCAAAGTTGTCAAATTTTTCAACAAGCATTAGAGAACATTGGAGAGCACCTATAAGTTGATATACAAAAATTTAGATCCGAAAACTTGAAGAAATAGACTGGGCATACTGAGAAGAGTAGATTTAGATTTTGAAGTTTTAGAAAACCCTAACTGGACTGATTCATGACTTCTAGTGAATGAGTCTCAAAATAGTTCAGAATTTAGATTTTTATAGATTGAGATACCCATTTGCCAGATTCTTGTTTCCACACATAAATTTGAATCTGGAACTGATTCTCTTAGCTTGGAAAATGAGTCCCACTCAATATTAAAGTCAAAATCTCTCCCATTCCACAACTCCATTCAGTCATCTTCAGATTTCTAGGTGCACACATTCCATCTTGCATCTTTCTATTTTGTTTTACATACTTTATCCTTTTTTCACACTTAATTTGGGAAATAATAATAAGAATAATAAAAGGACTAAATTATGGATTAATTTAGTTTTGTAACATGTTTTACATATTCACATTAAGTTTATGGCCATATTAAATAAAATGGACCTAATTATGCCTTATTTGTGGTGTTATAAGGTGTACCTTTATACTTTCACACTTATATAGGCCTGTATTAATTAATTGAGATTTTTTTTCCTTAATTGACCCTTTTAATTAAAATCCAAGCCTAATTCATTGCAATTTTTGAAGCATAAAACCCGATATTCATAAATGCCATAACATAACACTTAGCATTGGAGAATTTGTGTCCTAGGCGAGTGACCTAGGACCCTAATTCAAATTATATTTTTGGTGGTATTGCAAATATTTCAAATGTATATTCACATGTCAGCTTGTGTTATTTGAATTTCAAGAATTAATGTTAACATATGTATAAATATGAGGTCATTGAAAACTATATTTCACCTAGAAGATTTCAATAAAGTTAAGAGCATTCAAGTGAAAATTATCAAGATAATTTTGAGGCAATCATGAGCAGATTTATTGAAGAATTATTGGAATAATCAAGATCTATTATCATTTTAAATTCTTCTTGCATCATGCATGTTATTTAAGCTAGTATGTTGATGTGGTTTTCAAGATTTATTCAAGCATTCAAAGGAATTATTTCAAGTCAAGTTTCATGATCAAGATCCACATCCATTGAAGCCATTTCATGCAAGTTGCAGATCTACATTCCAAGGTTCAAAGAAGGGTTTGGTGAGTTGTGACATAGATTTGTTCACCCATCACTCCTTTCATGCTATTTTGTATCATTTAAAGGTTTAATTTCTAAAATGGGGTTTGATCAAGGCCAAACCCCATTCACCAAAAACAAGCATGTTTCCCTCTCTTTGTGTGTTGTAGATTTGCAAGTTGAAGAAAAGTTGAAATCTCAAAGTTATCAAAGTTGTCACCTTTGTTGTTATCTTATAGAAACTCAGATCCCAGATTTATTTTCGACTATTTGATGGTGAAAATTGAGAATCTAGAAGTGCAGAAACATGAGAATAGAACCTAAAAACCTTTTTTATAGAGCCCTCACCAGGACCCATTCGCCATAGGACGAATGAGTCCTAAGTTAGCTTTGGAAAACACCTTTTTGTAAGAGGTACATACGATTTATCTCTTCCAAATTCTCCAAAAAGTTGGTATGTTCCATTAGTATTGAGTTTAATCTATTAAATCCAAGTTATAGAGTGCATTTTGGAGTTGATTTTCTAATTTTGATATTTCTCCCCAACATGTTGTTTAACATAGAACCCCATCCTTGCAAAAAAGGGAAATTGCAAGATTCCTCATAGAATTCACTCACTTAAGGTTTGAAAGTGGATTCTTCCTTGAGGGATCTCATTTCCTGAATGAAATAGAAGAATAGATGGGTTCATGACACATTATTTTCCCTTTCTATTTACAGTAAGTTTGGTGAAATATTCCAAATTTAGTATAAAACCCTATGTGTTTGAACCCATAACCATATTTTTTTGTGTTGCACTTACTCATCCAGCTCACTACACCTCCAAGAAAAGTAAAATCATAGCCACTAGTGGACCTATCCAAGCCACCTGCCCAATATAAATCAACAAAACCCTATATGTCCAATGACTTATCCACAACATCAGTACCATGATAAACCAAATAGTAATCAAAAGTACCTCACAAATATCTAAACACCTTCTTAACAAAAGTCCAATTATCTCTACTAGGGTTAGACATAAACCTACTCAAAACTCCCACTACTTGGGCTATATCTAGTCTAGTGCAAACCATTGCATACATTAAACTACCAAAGTCACTAGCATAAGGAATGTTATAAATCTCTTTAAAATAATCATCAATAATAGGAAACATGTCTAAACTCAGCTTAGTACCAATCAGAAATGGAATATTTATTGATTTATAGCCATTCATATTAAACCTTTGCAAAATAGTATCACCATACTTACTTTGACTTAACCAAAGCTTTCTGTGAACTTAATCTCTACTTGTCTACATCCCAAAATTCATTCATATCAAATGTACCAAAAATTTGAGCTTTAACCTCTTTAATCATCACATAATGTTACCCATAAATAACATGTCATGAACATACTAGACAATGATTAAAATATGATCACCAATAACCTTAATATAAACATAATGATCCTCCCCACTCTTAACAAAACCCAAATTCAATGCAAAGGCATCAAATTATTGGTGCCACATCCTAGGTGTCTTTTTCAAACCATATAAAGGTCTCTTTAACCTACAAAACAAGTGTTATTTTCCTTTCATAGCAAAACCATCAAGCTATCACATATAAATTTATTCCTCAAGATCCCCACGTAAGAAAGTAGTTTTAACATTCATTTTCTCTATTTTAAAATCATAAAAAAAAGCAATATATAATAGGAATCTAATAGAAGTTAACATAGAAAAAAGAGAGAAAATTTTACTAAAATAAAATCCCTCTTTAGGAAAATCTCTTGGCCACCAATCTAGCCTTGTATTGCTCTAATTTACCATCTACTGCAAATTTATTTTTAAATACCCACTTGCATCCAATGGGATTCCTTCCTTTGGTAAAACTCACAACATCCCAAGTATCACAACTATATAAAGCCATTATCTCCTCTTGCATGGCATCCATCCAAGACTCACTTTATTCTAAAGGAAGAGCCAACCTATAGGATCTATTATTCATCATTAGTAATCAAAAAATAAAATACACAAAAAGAATTGCATGGGTTGTACCTGTCAACTAGATTTTGTTGCCTTGTGGATTATCTCAAGGTAGGAGTAAGGCGCTCTCACTACTCTTTTTCTTCTACATGTTCATCCTACACATCATTTGAGTTCTTTGAACCCTCTTTTTATTATCCATCCTCTAATCCATTTGGTTGTTCTTCCACATGTGTATATTCCTACTTTTCAATATTTGTCTCAAAGTGCACTATATTTGTCTTATATTTCTTCTTTGGTTGTTCTTCACCCAAGTAAGATCTAAACTCCCTAAAAATTACATCTCTAGAGAAAATCATTTTATAGTTTAGTGGATTCCAAATCTTATAACCTTTTATATTTTCATTGTAACCAACAAAGATGCCATTTTGTGCTTTTGGATGCAACTTAGAATGCTTCTCTTGAGGAACATGAACAAAATCCTCACAACCAAAGACCCTTAAATGTGAAACAAAAGGCTTTCTACCTATCCACACTTCATAAGGTGTTTTATCAACAAGAGCCAAACAAGGAGATCTATTAACCAAATAACATGTACATATTATAGTCACCCCCTATATGACCTTACTTAATCTTAATTAATTGAATATTTGTATTTAATAAATTTATAGGAGATCATTTTCACCCCTTACACAAATTCCCCTTTCACCCCTCTTCACTTTAGAAAACCAAATTCAAAGGCTTAATTCCACCTAAGCCAGCTGCCTTTGTTCCAATTGGCATATGTTTCAAGCATTAGTAGGAGAACAACTTTCGGGGATGCCGGCGCAACATGTAGAATTTTGTGTGGTGCATTTACATACCTAGTAGATTCCTACAAATGGAGCCTAGAGAGGCATTACATGTCCCATTGGAAATCGATTTGTAATGCCCTCTTCAGCTGATCGACTTGAATATGGTGATTTTTTCATTCATCCTTCAAATTCACTCACTTTCATACCATTTCATCTCTTACACAATATTCTACCACAATCCCATCCAAAATTTCAAGCACTTCACACATTCAAGCAACATTTTTGCACTCCATAGAAACAAGTCCATCACTTGATCACTTTAGTAGAGAAAGTGTAGAAAAAAACCATTACAAGAGAGGCTTGAGTACCTCTCATTTTCCCCCCTATTAGCCTTGAGCACTCTTGGTGGAGGTGGTTAGCTTTCTACACCTCTTCTCTATTACTTGGTTGAGTAAGCACATTACTGTTTGGTAGTGTTTAATTGTTATTTTCTTTCATTCCCTCTTTATCATATTATTTATATATCATTGTAAACTTGGTTTTCCATGGAGGTGGAAACACCAAAATGGGGGTTTGAATGAGGTAGACCCCTATACAGGCTCCCCAACAATTTCTCTCTTTTGTGTGTAGGTGGAGATTTCGTGGAGCAAGCTGGGGAACAAGCTTTTGTGTCATATTTTTCTTGTCACCCTTGCATTAATCTACTTGTTCTATCATATTCATTTATATGTTTCTTACCTCATAGTTTTAATTTTCTCCCTTAGAAACCATTAGCTAGGTCGTTAGTCTATTTTCTAGTGGTCAGACCTTGTCTTTCTAATCCTCTAGCCGTACAGACTTCAAATCACATGAGAGACACTAGTGCATCATGACATCATCCCAAAACCACACTTTTATCCTCTAACAAAGAGATATCTAGGACATAGAGTTGATCTTGAAAAATGACTCACCTAGTCTCCTTTCAAGTCTCAGGTCTACAAAGTGATCGAAGGAGCTAATACACCTCATCATTCTTTTCCTGCATCTCTTAACACTCCCTTAAACTTAGGTAAGTTAGGACAACCTACTGCTCTCGACCCTCCATGACCTGGGGCCTTGACGTGGTTGGTCTCCCTCTCTTACCTTTTTGGTGAACCCGACATGAACCAATGTCTACTAATTTGTTGGTGTTTTGATCTTTTCCTCTTATACCCTTTGATCATTGTATCCATGCCATTATGTGAAGGTTTATGAGCATAAAAACAAAGTCCACAAACTTTGGGTATATTGTTAGGAGAAGTCTGCAACACCTTCTGATGGAGAAGATGAAGGTCTCTTCTAGTTCCTCTACTAGTCTTTTTTCTAGTTCTATGGTTGGCCTTTTTATGTAGGAGCAGGTGTCATGGGGTGACTCCATATTCTTTTATGGAATTGACCATGTCCCTACTCCTCTTAGATCACCTACATCATCATCCATAGACAATCATGAAGTTGTCCATATCCCTTCTGAATACATCACTAGTTTGAGAAAAGGGTTAAGTTCTTTGAAAAATCACTTGGAAAAAGACTCGAAGATGGCTAGGGACACTAAGGTTATCAATGAAATAAAGTATATGGTTGGAAAAGACCGAATAGGCATAGAAATCCTAGCTAGTATCGTTGGTTTGATTGAAGCATGTACCCCCTTGAACCATGGAAATATGATACGAGATGGACCCTTCGAGGAGAATGTGAGATAGTTAGTAGTGTCCATGCCTCCCACATCCTTGTACATGGCTGAAATGGTCCCTTTGATCACTATTCTTGTTGCCTCCAAAAGTTCAGAAACTATCAAGGTAAATGAAAACCCTTTGGTTTTTCACTTCACTGCTCTTGTCACCTCTAACAGTGGAGGATTTGGTGGGATGATTGATGGAATGATTTTTGGAGTCTTTTGTGGCTGTAGCTTTGGTGGCGGAGGTGGTACTGGCAAAAGTGATTCTGGGTGAAGGTTATGGTAGTGGCTTTGGAAATGGTGGTGGCTCTGGTGGAGGTCATGCTGGTGGTGATGGAATTGCCAGCAACTCTGGTGGTAGTCATGGTGGTGGTTCTGGCGGTGATTCTGGTGGTGGTTACACTAGTCCTATATCTTCTAATGACCTAATTCTGAATAGTCTTCTTTAGAATATGGGTAAGATGGAGAACTAGTTGGTGAAACTTTCCCAAGCTTCTACCCAAACCTATCTTCCAGCCCTTCTTCTAACATAGCCCATTGTCAGTAGCAATTCTAAACACTCCTTTCCCATAAGACATGGATTTTCATAAATTCAAGAAATACAGCAAAAAAGGGGACCTAGAAATGCATGTGTCTGCCTTTAATTCCTTATGTACAAAATTATTCCATCACGAAGCATTGATGGAAAAATTGTTCCCTCGATCCGTCAAGGACACAACGCTCGAGTGGTACTATTCCTTGCCTAACAATTTCATCTTTACGTTTGATCATCTTGTGAAATAGTTACTATTAAATTTCAAGGCCAACATCGGGCCTAATATGACCTTCTTTGACCTTGTTCGGTGTCAACAAGGGGATAATGAGAAGATTATCAATTTTACAGTGTGATATCAAGCACTCTTTCCACAAATATCATACCCATTACCTAATTTCGATGTGTAGAAGGTGTTCATAGGGAACTTACAAAGGTATTGACAAGAGAAGTTTTCCCTTATGAAATGCCCTTCTTTCATGCATTTGTGTGCAACCCTACGAGAATATCAATAGATGGTGGTTCAGTTTGGGGGACCTTCCTCACGCTCCCGTCCTGGAGGGAATTCCATTGTATTGATCTCAAGAAAAGGAAAAGCTATTGTGAATGTAGTAGCCATTATGGATAACAATGGCCTCAGAAGTGACCGAAAGTTCACAAAGTTATTAGAATTTGATTCCTCCATCTTACGATTTTTTTTTAAGGATAAGATCATTAACTTGCCAAGCCCTAAACCTATTAGGGAACCTTACCCTAGCTAGGATGAAGAAAAAACCTATTGATAATATCATCGATTTACCAGAAATGATACTGAATGTTGTGTGCACCTATGTCATAAGATACAAGATCACATCGAGGATGACACTGTTGATCTTGATGGAAGAAAAAAAAATACTAAAAAATTAGTGGTGAAAGCTATTAGTGAATTGCAGATATACATGGACCAGTTTCTATCACATTCAGCTAACATGATTATCAATCCCTCTTATTTTGTTACTCAACCTACAGCCTACGTCAATGTGGTTACTATTACTCCTTCTCATCTTGTGACCGGTACACCAAGTATAACATTCACTTTGCAAGATGTACCAGTCAACGATAAACCTTCTTTGCTTTACATTCCCACTCACCTCAATGGCAGCATTGTGATAGGGGTCTTAGTCGACCCCACGAGTAGAGTTAATGTCATCATGAAGGATACTCTATTGTTGGACTCCTTATAAAGGGAGGAATATGAAAAAGCAAAGTCCATCATCCGTACGCATGATGGCCTTTCTCTTAAACCATATGGATTGATAATGTTGTTCATCTTGGTTGGACATAGGAATGTAGACATGATTTTTGATGTTATTCTCATAACAAACCTATTTAGGGTGAGGTTAGGTATACCTTCGCTAGTTTGCATGAATGGGATTTCCTCCGTATTACATAAATGTTTAATTTTTTCCCATGAAGGTGCCATGCACATGGTGCATGATACTAGATACTAACCTGTGATATCCCATGGGTGATACTCATTAGATCAATTTTTTCCCACCCTAGTTGGTCTACTGCCTCTGAGAATGGACCTAGTTTATAAGAACTACATAACATATAAAATTGGGGGCAAGGGACAGTCGGAACTGACCCTTCCCGTAGCAGAATAGCAAGTTTCCTCCTCCTTCCAAAAGGGAAAGTAGAAGCTAGCTCCTTCTCGAGCTGCCTAGTCTACTCCCCTCTCTTGGGTGGAGTATTGGATGATTAAGCCTGGTATTTATATATTGAATTTGATGGTGCTTGCTTGGCATAGACAAAATATCAGGATATCAGATCTCCCTACCAAGTCTCTTATCCCTTGGTACTATTTATATGGTAGAAAGAAAGGCTTGTGAAGAGAATTTTCCCAAAAACCTCTTACAATTCCTTCTCCTAAAGAAGTGAATGGGAAAAGAACCACTAACGAGGCACTAGATTCAATTCCCCTTGTTTTTTCTAAACCTATCCCTTCGTTTGAAACAATTCTAGAAGACACTCCCATGGCTAAGCAGGAGCCCTCCGTTATTTTGCAACCTCTGACCTCTACTTTGAAGAGTTGTAGAAACTAACTTGCACACGAGTGCAAGTGTTGGTGAAAGGATCTCCTAGCTAAGAAATCCACCTTACACAAGAAGGAAGAGGAGATGATCACTCCTATATTAGTACCTCCTATCATGTCCTCCTCTCTCCCCTCTGTTAAAACTAGCTCTATATTGCTTCCAGCTTCTGCATGATTTGAAATGTGCCTGACCCTAGAAAGTTGTAGGTTTTCATCACTCCTTTAGTGGTGTTTCCTTTGTTGACTTCCATTCTATATTTTCATCCTTTCTTGAAGCCCATAGATATGATTAACACTTTGGTTGTATCTGTGATGGTTCTTTCCTCCTCTCTTTATTCGCTTCTTGCTTCATCTATGGGGAGTTTGCCTCCTTCAATGAAGAAAAGGTAGAGAGTGGTCCTCCTAGCAATGGAGGATGTAGGTGGATCCCACCTTCTCTGAAAGGTGGCCTCATGTTGAATTTTTTCATCCTACTAACGGAACCATTCTTGTCTTCCCCTGAGCTCATCACCTCTTCTAAATCGCTCAGTGAGCTTAGTGGTGAACCTTAGGTGCAATCTCCTTCATCCATTTAGGTGATACATGGAACTCCCATTAAGTGTATTTTTAACTTGGTGGATGAATTTTAGACCTTTTATGTGATCTTCATGAAGTTGTTGACCTTAGACCCACAAGAGTTGAGTGACAGAGACCTCATAGGTCCTTCTTCCTTATCCCTTGTTGCGGGAGGGTCGAAAGCTCCTCCCCTTAACATTCCAAAACTATAGGCTCATCCTCCTTCCCCCTAAGATGATCTAGAGTTGGAGGCTGACAACCTCTTGGTTGATCAGTGTTAGGGGGAGACCTCTTCTCAATCTTTAGATTATATGTGTGTGTGTTGTGATGTGTTTCCCCCATAATCATGCTATATGTGCTTGGATGACCCTCGTCACCCCTGTTGGTTCTTGGATACAGGCACGGTTTTTGTGTTGTAAATATTCTTCTATTCGTATCATCATTCTTCCATGTTTGTTATTGACTTTCAAAAAATTGGGGATGATACAAAGCGTTGGGGGAATTTAGGCTTCCCTTCCATGTTGACCCATTTTTAAATTTTTTTTAATTTTTCCCATGCATTCTTCCTGATCTCATTAGGGATTGATGATCCTTTGCATTGCACCATGACTACCTAATATTTATATAAGAAAGTTCATATCTAACCTTGCAAAACCAGCTCCCCATATGCCCTTTGTCCGTGTTCTCTTTCCTTTTTCTTTTCTTTACCTTTCTCTCTTATTTTCTTGAGTTGTCCCTCTCATGTGTGACAATGCCACTTCTACATCACTTGGATCTTTATAAAATGCATTTGTTGCCAAAAAAAAATTTCTCAAGAACCTTGACACACTTCTTTGTTAGAATTGTTCTCTCAACTTGAAACCCTAATGGAACATGTTTCCTTCATCACAGGTTCATAAAGAAAGGACTTGGGAACTTTCCTTCGAAGAGGGAACAACTTTGATCTTCCCCTCACGAGGGGGCATATTCTTCGTTTAAAATTCTTTGATGATGAATCTATTCAAGAAAGAAGAAACCAAATTTTGAACAGTGCATCCCTTGAGTGGACCCTCTCTTTTTACGTTGGGTTCTTGAGGGACCCCTTTAAAAAATTTTTTTATCTCAATAAAGTTCTATAGTGTCTAGGTCGGGGGCAACTTGAGTATACCAGTTTCCTATCTTTGCACCTAGCTCAGGGGTAGCTTGACAAGACCTACTTCACATCCTTACATCTAGCATGGGAGTAGCCTAACTAGACCTATCTTTTTCAAATAGTGAATCCCTTAAGTAGAACCCTCTTCCTTTTGAAGGGTTCCAGAGGGGCCCCTTTGAAAGCTTTCCAACTTGGCAATGGTTCGTGTGACTATCTACTTAATTTCTTGTGTTGTTTCTTCTTGACATGGTCTATCTACATGTAAACATGTCACTTTATGGGTGTGCCTATGAAGCCACATTTTGAATCTATGGAGTTTGCTTCTCTTGGTTTCCCTCACATGAGAGTTCTTGGGTGGTACCTTCCTTGCAGGGTTGCGGGTTTGTAAGGTTCTTTTCCCTATTTCCTTCATATGAGAGTTTTTGGAGGATACCTCCCTCATAGGTCCATGATCCTGTGAGGCACTTTCTTTCTTAAACTTCATAGTTCTACGAAGCTATTAAGTCCTTTTCTTGTCCTGCACTCTCAAGTTCACCAAATCATAGTCTGCTTCCTTGACGGTTTTGGTATATGTTTCTAACCCTACTACTTCTTTGATCTACTTTAGTGAAGAACTCATCATCATTCATGCTCACTAAAGTGGGGGAAAAATGTATAGGAGAAAATTTTCAACCCTTTACGCAAATTCCCCTTTCATTCATCTTCACTCTAGAAAACCAAATTCAGAGGCTAAATTTCACCTAAGCCCCCTGCCTCTGTTCCACTTGGCACCTTTTTTGAGCGTCAGTAGGAAAAAAACTATTGAGGACGCCCACACGGTGCATATAAATTCGTGCAGTCCAAAAACATCCACACGACGTGCTTATGTCCCTGACACATTCCTATGGCTGGAGCTTGTAGAGGCATTATACTTCCCATTAGAAGTCAATTTTTAACACCCTCTTCGACTAATTGACCCAAATATGGAAATTTTTTCCATTCCTCCTTCAAATTCACACAATTTTATACCATTTCATCTCTTACACAATCTTCTCCCACAATCCCATCCATAGGTTCAAGCACTCCAAGCATTCAAGCAACATTTTTGCACTCTAAAGCAGCAAGTCCATCACTCCATCACTTTAGTAGAGAAAGTTGAGAACAACAAAATTGCAGTAGAGGCTTGAGTTCCTCTCATTTTCTCCCCCATTAACCTTGAGCACTCTTAGTGGGGGTGGTAAGCTTTCTACTTCTCTCCTCTATTACTTGGTTGAGTAAGCACACTATTGTTTGGTATTTTATTAATTTTCATTTCTTTCATCCCCTCTTTATCATATTATTTCTATATCATTGCAAACTTGGTTGTCCGTGGAGGTGAAAACACCAAAACGGGGGTCTGACTAAGGCAAACCCCTATACAACACCCCAACTTGGTTGTAGGTGGAGATTTCCTGGAGCGAGTTGGAAAACAAGATTTTGTGTGAGATCATTCTTTTCACCCTTGCATTAATCTACTTGTTATATAATATTCATTTATATGTTTCTTACCTCATAGTGTTATTTTTCTCCCTTATAAACCATTAGCTAGGTCTCTAGTCTATTTTCTAGTGGTTAGACCTTGTCTTTCTGTTCCTCTAGTCGTATGGAATCCAACACACCTGAGAGATGCCAGAATTGCACATTTTCATCCGAGAACCACACTTTTTTCCTCTTACAGAGAACTATCTAAGACATAAAGTTGATCTTTAAAATTGACTCACCTAGCCTCCTTTCAAGTCCTAGGTCTATAGAGTGATCGAAGGACCTCAGAGTCTTCATCATTCTCATCCTACATTTGATAAAACTCCCTTAAACTAAGTTAATTTAGGGCATCCTACTGCTCTCAACCCTCCGTGACCTAGGGACTTGATGTGGTTGGTCCCCCTCTCTTACAATTAATTCATCCTTTCTAATTAATTAAATATATTATATAGTTAATTAGCCCATTTCCTCTCATAGTTAATTAGATATTTTTATTTATTAATTGTGTCCTTACCCAAACTTATAATTCCTCTAGTCAATTAAATAATCTTAGTTATTTAATTATTCCCATCAAAACCCCATTTTTTCCTAAACCCAATTACATTAATTAATCCTTGATTAATTAATGAGCTAACCTCCATTAGCCCATTCTCCAACTTTTGAATCCACTTGGGTCAATAAAACTATGGTTTTCTAACCCTACCCATCTCATTATGCTAATTATTCCCTCTTTAACTAGCCTAACCCCATAATTACTAATATTTCCCAATTTAAAATTCACCCCCAACCCCCTAATCTTGTCTCATTAATGCTAAAAATCCCACCTACCTCCACTATCTTACACATAACCTCCAAAATCAAATGAGGTGTCATTCAAGGGTGTGCTCACACATGTGTGAGAACACATCACCCTTCTCCATATATTCAATTATGACACTGGCCATAATGCTAATTGGCCACACCCATTGATCCATGCATCAGCTCAACTCTCAATCCCATCCCTTCTTTAACTTTCAATCCTAGCCCTCCATTTTACCCTCCAATTTTCTATAAATTGGGCCTTCATCATCTCCTTTCTCCATCTTGAATTTGACTAACTTTATGCTAGTGTAATTGTGAGCAATCCACATATCCATACCTAGAGAAAATCTAACAAGAGTTGGGTGAATCTTGGAGCTCAATCAAGGAGGGTGATCAAAGGTATAACTTTATGTTATGTTCTTATGCTTTCATGCTTTTGATGATACATTAACCCCTTCTACATTTGGTACACCTAGTGGGACCCACGCCCTTGCTAACATTTTTTGTCAAATTTGTGTGTTTCTAAGCTTTTGTAGGTTCAAACACTATGCTATGCCGCCTTCGTTGTGACTTATGGCACCTCCATCATGACTTGTTGCACCTGCATTTCATATTTCGGTGCTTGTGTCTTAAATTTTGGTGCATGTGCAAATACTTATGGTGCCTGTGTTTACGATGGTGATGCTCACGTTTGCAATGTTTCACCTATCTTTTGTGCCAATCAACATTTTTTTTTTTACAAGTCTTCTGTGCTATCTAGGGTGGTGTTTGGAATTTCATTGAGCTTACTACCTTACATCACTTACTTTCATTTACTAATATTAATTTTGTGGCCTTTTATTTTTTTTGTAACTACAAATCTCATGCTAAGAGGCAATGATAAATAGAACAACTAATTAAAATAAATCTAAAATCTACCTAGGCTAATAAAGTTCACTAGAAAACACCTCACATTTAATTTTGGGTTTTAAAAATTAACTTGAAAGGGCTAACAAACTCACATTTTGTTTGAGTTTTTAAGCTAACTGGGTCATAATTGGTTTTATGTGCTTCTTCCTAAAATGGCTTTGCTTGCATCGTGACTAGCGGTGCCTCTGTCGTGATGCCTGCACATCGAATTTGGCACCTCTGCTAGCATAAACAAAACCTTCATTTACAGTTAGATTGGGATCTTCTAATTCACATTTAATCAATTGTGGTGCTTAGTATTAGTATCAATTTACAAAATATTAGATATTTACATCTTTTGGTTACAAGAAAGTATTGTCTTTGTTGTTTTAAAACATAAATTCAATCTAACCAAGCTTTTGATCATAGGTGTCGTTATGGTCATAGAACTACACTTCTATTCAAGAAAAATAATCTGATCTTTTCACAACATATTTTGGCACATTTTCTCATTTCTAGTAGCTTGGTACTCGAGAATATATCAATAGATAGCGCAAAATATCTTACATCTTTAATATGTAATATTAAGAGTCATTATTGCACTTAATATTACGAAAGCACCATTTTGTCATCTTGTTGTGCTTCTATTTTATGTGATAATTTTGGAAATCTATTTTTGGTGCCTATGTTTTGGTTTTTTGTAAAGCTACATTTGCGCTCTAATTTGATTATTTTGAGCTAACTTATGGACTAACAAGTGGTGCACCTATAAATTGTTAAAGACCAATATTGAAAAACTACTAATTTGTGGTTTTATAGGATGTTTGGGCAAGATATATTTTTTTTCCACTAATTTAGGGACTAAATTTGAGTAGTGTGAAATTAACTTGTTTGCTATGATTGGAAGGGTGTAATAGACATATTCTGTCCCCTCACACCTAGTGTGATCTTGGGGATCATAAATATTTACATCTCTTCATTTTTTTTAGATCAATATTTTAGGTAAATATAAGGTCACTAGTTTGTGTGTATGTTCTCCCCTTGCACTTCGTGTGATTTGGGGGATCAAAAAAATTTAGTGTGCCTTTCCTTTTAGGGGACCTACCTAGGGATTTAATCACCCTAGCGGATGACACCAACCATGCATACTGGTAGGATATATAAATGCGGGAGAACTAAAGTTATACCCCAATATAGTTATGTCGTAATTGACAGAGCTATGATTTCCTAGGGTGATTCTAGGCTAGGAGTGAAGGGTTGGTTCAAGCTCTTAGTACCTCATTGAAACTCTCGATCCATGCTTGTGAAAAACTAGTGTTCATGGTTTGAGTCTCATGTACCTTGCATATATTGAGGACTCCCTAGAAAAATATTGTGAACCTAGAAAGCCATTTTAACATAGGTTAGTGTGGTGCAAGGGATGTGGATTGTACCTTGAAGATGTTCACCATGTATTCCCTTAGGTGGAGATAGAAATCCTTGTAGAGATCTATGATAGTTCCCAAGGAGAGAGAAAAGGTGAGCCCATTGGTTTTCGTGGATGACCTTGTGCCACTAGATCTCTAGCTATCTGTCTTCGCGAGAAAGGGTGGCCCAAAGAACCACCTGAGTATCAAGGAGTATTAACCCAAGCTTGCTTGGGTTAGTGGGCCCCAATTAATCTATAAACCTACTTGAGCTTAGGGTTTGTAATCAAGTACTTGGAGTTTCTTCTTGTGTGAAGTCCGTGAAGATGAATCATCCAAAGGGCTAAGGATTTGGCTATACCCTCTTAAAACATCAAAATTTCTCAAAACTAGCCAATGTGTTTTATTGTGCTAAAATCTATTTCCAAAAATATTTAGACTATCAAATTATTCCTAAGACACAAACTGTTGTTCCTATGTTAAACCTTGTTGCGCCTAAGATTTTGTGCCTTCGTTAAAACCTATTTTTTCCTGAAACTACACTTTTATCCTATCATAGAGTCTGAGTTCCTCATGTAGGGTTACCTGGTCTAGCTAGACATCAATCTGTAACTCTGCCACCTTTTGATCATTGGTCAAACCATTATCATACCTAAATCCTTCCATTATCAATATCCCACTCTCCCCATCATCAAAATCTACCCCTTTGGACTTAGGGAAACCTTAGTATCACCAATCATCTTCATACTATGTGTGTGAATATGTGGAAATAACAAATAAGTCAAACAACACACCAATGAAAAATTATATCAAAGAATCTAATTTAAAACTTAAGAAAAATTCAAACCCAATAGATTCTTCAAAATTGTCCCATTTTCCTCTATCTCCAAGGATTTGTTTTAAGTTGCTTGCTCTCAGATTGTGTAAGCAGAAGCTCAACAAAATGAAAACCTAAAGAATGAGATGATATGTAAAATGAATTCTTATGCTAAATGATATGAGATAATGAAACTATGATAATGAAACCAAGAAAATATTATGCAAGCTATTATACCATGATTATTTATGCTAAGATAATGAAAGCTAAGATGCTATGCCATGATGCTTGAAATCTAAGATATTAAGATGCTAAATGCTTGATTATTCAAATATAATGCTCACACTATGCAAACAATTTTCTAGGATTTTCAAAGAGCCAAGAGGTCTTATTTATAGATTTTTGAAGGAAAAATCTTAGTTGGAAAAGATCAACAATTGAGATTCAGTCTGGTAAGATGAATGGTGAGAGATTGAGAAGTTGGAGAGAAAGATGGAAGCTAGAGAAAAAGAAGGAAGATGTTTCCTTCCCACAAAAAAAATTCACTCAAAAATACAGGAAACTTCCCATTTGTCAAGTTTAGTTATGAGTTAGTTTTGATGGTTGAAGACAATTAAATAATTAAAATTTTAAATCATTTAATCTGATGTGACATGTAGATTTGGAAGCTTCTAATTAAATATTTAAAACTATTTAATTATGTCTGGAATATGGATAAGAAGTTTCTAATTAAATATTAAAATATTGAATTAAATGTGATGATTTTTTAGAAGATTTAAAGATGATTTTATGATTTGAAAAAAAAGAATATCTAGAATGATTTAAGAGTGATTTATAATTTTGAAAATATTTATTCAAAATAAAGCAATGTGATAATTAAATTAAATAAATTGTGAAACTTTTTATTAATTAAGAAGAAATGGAAAAGTGATAATAATTAAATAAACTTATTTATTTAATTAGAATAGAAGAATTAGAAAATGAACAATATAAATAAATTATTTAAATTCATTTATATGTAGATTCAATTAGAAGATTAATTAAATAGGTTGTATTTAATTAATTACAAATTTTATTATAATGTGACCATTTTTAGGTGTATACATTTTTCCCCTCTTCAAAGTGATGTGTTTTATGCATTGCTTCAAAGATTTAAATTTTTTTTTCCCCAGATGTGAATTTTGGAAAACTGATGCGTGCATGCCCCCTCGGCAATGAATTAGATAAAATTTTAAAATTTTCAGATTTTTTGTGGTTTTATTTTTTTGATTTTTTTTGAAAAATGATATTGATTTACTATCCATTTCATCGACCGATAAAGATGATTGGATAGAAACCACTATTGAAATACTGATATGAAGATGAAGAACTTTGTTTTTTCCCAGATTGTTGATGTTGGTTTTTATTGATTCAACATGTAATAGTGAAACTTTTATGATTGATTGATGATAACTGATAGGAATGATAAAGTGACCTCAAGATGAATGAGGCTCACTAATAGGGTAACTGATAAATTTGTCCTCATGATTGAAAAACAAATCGTAAGATTGATTAATTGATTTGATTTGATCACAAACACTGATTTGATATGTTTTGAATTGATAGGAGAGATTAGGGATTCTTCAAGTGCAGGAGAGATTTCTAAAGACCTGGATCTTGATTCCACTTCTTGTTCAGGCAGACAGAGATGTCATTGATGTGCATGGGTTGACTTCATTGCTGGAGATACCAGAGATGAGGCTCAACTACGGTTTGTTGACAATGATGATGTACCATTTTTTATGATGTCGATGTATACACTTTTATCATATTGACGATCTTGATGATATTTTATTCCACATTATGATGTTGTATCTCTCCTTGTTTCGATATCCTTGTACATTTGACATTGAGTTTTGATATTATGAGATGCAGTAGATATTTTTGATCTATGCATTGTCTACATGTTTCTCTATGATGGATGCATTTATGATGGATTTATGTATGATTGATGCTTATATGATGGATGCCTATGATGTATGAATTTACTTTCTACTGCGATGTGTTATGAAACTCTTATGATGTGATTATGTCATGTGAATGATGTTTTAATGCTATATGAGATGGATGCAAATGATATGCAGTGTGATGTGTATTTTAATATTTTTTTGATGCTCATATATATAATCTAATGGATGTATGATGATTATATGATGTGATAATGATTTGTAAATGGATGTATGAAAAATGAAACCTAAATGTATGAATGATATGAAAATGCAATCTAAATAAATGATTTGATATGAAAAATTATAACACACTTTAGATATGAAAAATGAGAATGCAATCTTAAGTGAATGAATGATATGAAAATGATAATACACCTTAAGTGAATGAATGATATGAAAATGATAATGCAACTTAACTGAATGAATGATGTCAAATGTACTCAATCTTTTGTTAGAGAGATATGTTGTCTTTGATGCTTTGCCAATGTTAGAAAATCTATAATGCAGATGCATAACTAACATGAATGTAATCTATATTAACCATGAAAATTTGTCATTTCAAGAGCTATTTTATGCTTGTTTATAATCAAATTTAAACTTTTGAAATGTTGTAAGTTGGTACAAGCATCAAAGGGGATATTTTTACTGATGATGACCTAAGAACAACTTTCATGATTTTTGATATACCAAGGTAATACAAGCATTGAGGTATAATTGAGTCGAGATGACCTAAGTATTGTTTGTATAAACAAACAAGAGTTTACCTTTTTCCTATGCAAATTCTGAAATGTTGTCAATGATACATTGTAGAGTCATGTCCCATGACAAATTTTCTACAATAATAATGATCAACTCAAAAATAGCAGACAAAGAAAATCATACTCCTTCCTTGCTTTTGTAGTCTCAGACATCATCGCATTGCTCTAGAGGTATGATAATAAAAATCCATAAAACAACAATTCAACCTTTTCTTAAAGTATTTCAATCATTATTTAGATTAGATCATCCATTTTGATTTGAAAACCTAATGTTATGATGTCTGATAAAAAATTTGATCACGTATGATTGGTTTCCAAGTGTTGTCTTGTCATTATGTTTTGGTTTTGTTTAACGTGCTTTTTGTACTATTATTTTCCTATTGTGATCACTCCAAAGTCAGTTTCCCCCATTGGGTTTGTACTTTGCTCCTAGTTAGACATGACCAATTATTATGGATTTCCACAAAGTTCACCAAACCATGATGAAACACGATTGCCTTTGTGATGCATAAATGATGGATAGATATGATGTTGATAGGATGGAGGAAATGAACTAATAGATGGAAGAGCCAACTTGTTCACAAATAGCACCTGATTGGTAGGTTTTCACCATTTGTTTTTATTGCACTTTTTAAGATTTTATGATTTTTTTGTTGTTACCAAGACGCTTGTTTGCCAAGTTTTGATCAAGGCAACAATTTTTTAGATTTTTCACATTTTTTTCTGTTTTTTGTTGTTGTCACCAAGATGCTTGTTTGCTAGGTTTTCATCAGGGTGACCATTTTTCAAGTACATTTTCTAATTTTTATGGATTTATTCAGGACATTTTTTGATTTTAATTGATTTTTTCAAGACTTTTTATGTTGTTTTTTATATTTTTTTAGGACTTTTGATGTTGTTTTTATATTTTCAGGACTTTTGATGCAATTTTTATATTTTTTCAAGACTTTTGATGATGTTTTTGTATTTTTCAGGACTTTTGATGTTGTTTGTTCAAACATAGAACTGCTTAAGATGAATGTTATTAATTGGATCTTCAAACAGGTCCCCTTCAGATGTAGACAACTGATAATCTCTAGAACCATATATTGTAGCAATGACAAATGGACCAAGACAATTTGGTTTGAAATTTCCCTTCTTCCCTCTATATTTTTGATTGTGGGGGTTCTCCTCCAGGACCAAGTTACCTGCTGTAAATATGCATGGTTTGAATTTGTGATTGTAGCTATGTGACATGATTTGTTGATAGCCCTTCAAGTGATTAGTTGTATGTTGTCATCTCTCATCTACTAGTTCCAGTTCTTGTAGCCATAAAATTATGTAGTCTTCATCAGTTATGAGTCTCTTTAGTGAGACTCAAAGGGAGGGTATCTCAACTTCTAATGAAAATATTGCTTCTACTCCATATACCAAGGCATATGGGGTGGCTCTTGTTGGTGTGAAAATTCTGGTTCTATAGGCCCACAAAGCTAGATTCAACTAAACATGCCAATCACGACCAACATCATTTACTGTATTCTTCAAGATTTTCAGGATTTTTTTATTTGAAGCCTCTACTTGATGATTTACTTGTGGATAATAAGGTGTAGATAACCTGTGTTGGATATGGAATCTTTCACAAATTCATTGAAATCTTGATTCTTAAAAGGTCTCCCATTATCAGTGATAATGGAGCTAGGAATGCCATACCGACATATGATATAATTCAAGATAAAAGATAATATTTGCTTGTCAGTTACTATTGTCAAATGAAAAACTTCAATCCACTTGGTAAAATATTCAGTTGTCATGACTATAAACTTGTGCCCATTGGATGAAGAAGGATGAATTTTGCCAACTAGATGTAATCCCCATTGAGAAAAATGCCATGTTGTAGTGAAAGGATGCAACTCTTATGCAGGTGCATGAATAAGGTTCCCATGGATCTTACACTTTGGAAATTTATTTACAAAGGTAAAGGATTCCCTTTCCATAGTTGGCCAATAATAACCCATTTTGACAAGTTTATTAGCTAAGGTCAATCCACTTGAATGTGTTCCATAAATACCTCCATGAACTTCTTGTAAGGATTTTTTGGATTCATCACGTTCAAGACATCAAATAAGTGTACCATCAAGACCATTTCGGTAAAGGGTGTCAATGATTAAGGTATATCGAGAAGATTTGCGTATAAATTTTATCTTTTGATTCTAGGACAAATCTAGGGGTAAGGTATTATCTCGCAAGTAGGTATAGATCTTACCATATAAAGGGAAATCAAAACCAACTAGATGACAAATGATTTGGGTTTCAGGATTATCATATTCGGTAGTAATTAATTTTTCCACTAGGAATTCATATTGAGTTTGATTTTTTGATAATTTTAGTAACGAATAAATTGTAGCCATGGCATCTATAGCTTTGTTGTCAATTCTCAGAATCTTTGTGAACTCAATTTCAACAAAATATTTCTTAAAATCATCAACCATGTTCTTATAAGGCATCAAATTTTCATCCTTGGTCTAATAATCATCATTGATTTGGTTAATGACAAGTTGTGAATCGCCATAGACTTGTAGCTCTGTGATCCTCCATTCCAATGCTACTCTCATTCCAGTAAGAAATGCTTCATATTTGGCTATGTTAGTGGTGATAGGAAAGATCATCTGATAGGATTTTGGGATAGTATGCCCTTGAGGTGTGAAAAATAGAATTCCTACCCTTGAGCCATGTCGTGTATATGATCCATCAAAATATAGTGTCCATGAATACTTTATTGTTGATGTGAAAACATCTGCATCAAAAAACTCAATGTGCATCAGATGATCTACCTGTAAGGGTGCTTCAGCTAGCTGATCTGCTATGGATTGTCCTTTTATGGATTTTCCATCTACATAGTGGATTTCAAAATCACTTAAGATCATTACCCATCTAGCTAGCCTTCCCATTAAGGTAGCTTTTCTCAAAAGGTACTTTAATAGATCAATTTTGGCAACAAGTTTAACTATGTGGGCTAACATATAGTGCCACAAATTTTGTGAAGAAAACATTACTACTAAATAATCCTTTTCAATAAAAGTGTAGTTGAGCTCATGAATTGTTAGGGTCCTATTGATGTAGTATACAACTTGCTCTTTTCTTGTTTTATTCTCTTGTGCCAAAAATTCCCCCAAAGACACCTCCATGGCTGAAATGTAAAGTATGAGTGGATATCCTAGTACTAGTGGAACCAAATTTGGTGGAATCATCATATATTACTTGATTTGATTGAATTATGCTTCACACTTTTCTTCCCATTTTAAAGGAACGTTTTTGTGCAAGAGATGCATAAAAGGAAAACTCTTGTCTGCTAGTTGTGTGGTGAACCTTATGATAGATTGTAGTCGTCCTCTCAATGAATGAAGTTGACTAATATTTCTTGGTTGTGGCATCTCCATGATGGTTTTAAATTTTTCTATATCTACCTCTATTCCCTTTTCTGAAATAATATATTCTAAGAGCTTTCCAGATTTAGCCCCAAATATACACTTCTTTGGATTAAGTCTAACCTTATATTTCTCCAATCTGACAAAGATTTTAGATAAGATCTCTAGATGTCCCTATCTTATTTAATATTTCTCTAACATATCATCCACATAATCTTCCATGAAAGTGTACATCATGTCATGAAAGATATTGGTCATCGCTCATTGATAGGTTGCACCTTTTAGTCCAAATGACATCAAATTCCAACAATAGGTATGCTAGGGACATGTCAAAGTAGTCTTGTCTTGATCTTCAGGTACAATATTGATTTGATTATATCCTGAGAATCCATCCATAAGTGAATACATGGTGTGTCCAACTATCAGGTCCACAATTGTGTCAATGCTAGGTAGAGGAAAATCATCTTTCAGACATGCTTTATTCAAATCCTGAAAATCTATACAAATTCTGATACACCCATCCAATTTTGTTACTGGTACAATTTTAGAGATTCATTCTACATAGTCAATGGATTGAATAAAACCTACATCAAATAGTTTCCTTGATTCCTCTTTTCTCAACAATGCGACATGTATATGCATCTTTCTAATATTTTCTTCAATGGCTTTTCCCCTTATATTAAAGACAAATGATGCATGATGAGATCAGGATCCAATCCAAGCATATGTGCATATGACCAAAAAAATTTAATTTGATTAGATTTTAAGAATTCTATGAACTTTGGTATCTCTTCCTTTGTTAATGAAGCAACAAGTTGTAGGACTTTGGTTGTTCTACAATGTCTATGTTGATTTCTTTCGTTAGCTCGATCAAAATGGAAGATTTATCTTGGTAGTGTTTAAAGAGAGTGTCAAGTTTCACATACTTCAATGCCTTTGAAAGGTTTTCACCGGCATATATGCTCTTTCTTTTTCCTTTTTCATGATCTAACACTGTCATTTTTTAGTTTTCACCGTTAGATCGATCTTTTATATTATTAATTTCGTAGCTAAGAAACTTAGCACCCTCTTGATCAAAATCTTGATTATGAGATTTTTTGGTGGAACCTCTTTCAGGATTGGAAGAGCAAAGGAAATTTTCCATGGATTCATCATCTTGGAATATAGGGATATCAATAGGTTTAGTTCGATCCCAATCAATAAGCTCATGATGGATTAAAGGCAAAGGATCATATGATTGAGTGAGGTCAAGGTTTGTTAAGTTCATGACATGGTTAATTATCTCACTATAGGGAAGGTCTATTATGGCATCCTCCCATCGATTATCAATGTCATTTTGAATTGAATCGTCCTCACTCGAGTCA
>CM021101.1:814170292-814257633 GCA_007115665.2 Sequoiadendron giganteum | reverse complement strand
TGATAGCAATATTTTAACACCAATTTTAAAATGCCAATGGGCCCACCAGCTTTACTTACCCCTCGCAAGCCTTCAAGCTTGCATTATCAAATTCTTGCGAGATAGCGGGGAATGGTGGGGATTTACCCACGTCTCTCTTTTTCCACTTTAATTTCACATTTGGAAAAGTATTTTTTTTGTTAAGAATTTACGGGGAAACATTTAATCTTATAAATGTTTTTCCTTCAAATTTCATTCGGCCCACCAAACCACGTGGGGCTTTCACTACCACGAGGAAAGCAAAAAAGAAATAAAGTTTAACTTTATAAATTTATAAAAATTAAAATTTATCTGCAGTTTGCCTTTGGAAAATATTTAAAATATGTGAAATATTTGAAATATTATATTTTGCAACTTTAGAAAATGTAGCAATTTTAATTTCGACTATCATCTAATCAGAGGAAATTCATTGTGAGCAAGCCGTGACACCTGGAACTGTGATTTTTTGCATGTAGCCATGATCAATTATTTAGAGAAAACCCATTTCGTCCAATTTTTCCCAGCCCAAATTATTCAGGTACCTCCTTTGTAAACTAGTCCTCGGGACATGTTAGCCATGACCGAAATACATTAAAATAATGTATCAAATTACCTTCGATCTTGATGAAAATGGAGATGTAGAGGTTTTAGACCAAAATAAGAAATGGGTTGTCATTAGAATTGAAAATTTTGAAAATATCCAGAACACCATTTTTGGCCCTATCGCGATCAGAAAACAATTAATTAACCCATCCAAACTCATCTTGAGACCCTAAAGTAGAGCAGATGTGTAGACATATGGCCTGAGAATGCAGTGCAAAAAATAGTTTGAAGGAAAAGATCACGAGGTAAAAGGTATTTACTATCGAATTTGCTCAGTATAACTTTTTGCAACAACAGTTGTTCTGAACCAATTAAAACTCACCCAATTGCCATTTTACAAAAATTGTAAATCAACCCTTGGCGAGTTGCCACTAAACATAATAGATCATTTAGGTACCCTGAGCATGTGTGCAAAAGTAATTTTCTTGAACCATCACTGATCAAAAGATATTGATGCTTAAAGTTGGCATTTCAAAAAGGTTTCAGAAACTACAAATGCAAAACTGAAGAAATTGCATTTGGTTCTGATTTGCTAAAAATAGAAAATCAGATCATGAAGCTCTACAAACTGACACCCGAGATCATCTTGATATGGGGAATATGGAACAACATTCGTTCTGACATGAAAGTGAACTTGTTGCGAAAACCAAGCTCAAACAGGAAGCTGTTTCACAAACTGACAATCTGCAAATAGCAAAACAGTGCAAAAACCTTCCAGCTTCACTTTTCAAAACACTATCAGAACTTATCATGGGAAGCTAAAATTTGACATGCTTGCTCACATAGGTCTACTGAATATGTCTGCAAATGGGTTTTGCACGAAAATAAATAGGCTTCAAATTATAAGCCTCCAAAGTGGGTCAATTAGGACTATTTCTTCAGGTGCACTTCTGAAAGTGCGAAAGTAAAATTTTTGAAATAGGCATCTCAAATTTTCAAAATTGGAGAGTGCCAACAGTGGCTCTAACTGGGGATGTATGCCCCATGTGGGCATCACAAGATCCTAGATCTCTAGAGAGTAGATCAAAAGCTTAGTTTGACAGGTGTCTTGAAACTACTCCCCTATGCAACTTTGTTTTTTTTCAATTTCATCTGATGACCCAGGGTCACCAAATGAAAAAATGAGGATCAACATTTACCTTTGTCAAATACCAATCTGTTAAAAGAGCTGATCTCTCTCAAATCATGATTGCATCTGTCAAACCAAAACAATATATGTGACTTTCTTATAAGCAGAAAAATGTGGTGACCACTAAAATTTACCTGATTACAAACACTGCCACTACAATATCTGTCATTCTTCATTGCATAATCAGTCACAAAATGCAAGCCTTCATCATCACATGACACATGTGTGTTACATTCATCATATGTAATATGCTTAGATTGAAAATAGCATTTCCTATTTTTCATCTCATTGTCATGTTCTATAAAAATACTTTCCAGCTAAACTGGAAACTGAAAAAGTTCAAACTCCTCCAAGTAGCTGACATCAAGATGTTCAACCTTACCTACAACATCTATTTCTAATGTAAAAAATTCATAAGAGGTGCACTCAAGGAGTTCATCAATGTGTTCTTTTGTTTGCTCAAGACCACATTCCAACCATGTGTGAAATGCATTATCAGAACTCTCAACAAAGAGTGGATTATTCCTCCACCAATAGGTTTCATCATTTCTCATCTTTGATGAAGATGGAGGCTCATCAAACAATGGATTCTCCATTATATTTATTTCTGATTCAAGATTCTCAGCCTCCTCAGCATGAAAGTTCAAATCCTTCAAGTCATCATTGCACTCAAAATCATTGCAATCGCTAGAAAAGCAGATAGACACATCTTCAATATTGTTCCCATTCTCATATTGTTCAGTACACATATATGACATTTCTGTCATATCCACATAATTTGGGAGTGAAACCATGTCCTCCACATCTTGCATACTAACATCATCCTCATCTGATATAAAACTTTCCAAGTCTACTTCATTCAAGCTAGTATGGCCAGCATAAGGAAAATCAGCATGATCACCCTTAAGAGTTGAATGTGCATAATCACCAATAGTTTCATTACATGATGTGATATGCCAAGCATCTGAAACTATTTCTATCTCTGTTTCACATAAACAATCATGAGCAGCAGAAGCATAAACAAGTTCATTACCTTCTTCACCATTCCCATCACTATGTTCATGATCAGCAAATTCAACACACATATATTCATCCTCAGATTTTTCATCATTGATAGAATCAACATACTACATCAAAGACAAATTTGAATTATATTCCCAGTTTTCATTAAATGCAATTGGATCCTTCACTTGTGAATAAATGACTTCATCAGTATCCATATCACTATATCCTTTGTGTAAAGGATACATCTCTAAGTCATTCTCATAAGAGTTGTCATACTCATCAAGAGAACAATCAGCTTGGTTGTTATCTACATCCTCATCACAAGAAGACTTATCACTGCATAAACCATGCTCAGATTCCTTAGAGTAGGTTCTTGAACTTTCATCTTCAATGTCTTGATTACTAACTTGAGAAGGAATGTTATCAACATTTGTATCATCTTCACAAACCAAAATAGGACATGGAAAGATGTCTTGTACCTCTTTCATTTCTTCATTACACAAAATATTGCAAGAAAAAATTTCATGCATATTTATTTGCTCATCGAACCATGTATCTTCTTCCTCATTACTTCTGCAAGGATCTACACATGTGCTTATTGTAGGCTGATTAGAATTAGTGTCCTCATTCATACAACAAACATCTTCATTTTGAGACACTATATTTTGTGCAGATTGTGATGATGGAGAAATTAGAGTAGCAACATCATTACCCTCTTTACAATAATTTTAACTAGTTGCTCCATGAGTTCTATTCTCTTGAGGTGTGTTAGGATGACCAACACTCACAGCCCTATGGCCTTTCAGCATTGAGTATCTCAAATTGTTCTCAATGTCCATAGCCATCTGATATGATTGGAGTAGAGTTGTAGGCTCTTTGTCCCACAATAGATAACTCATCTTTTTGTCAAATGATACTAGGTATACAACCAAGCATTCAACATCATTTGGCCTTATTTCCTCTGGGATCTCTCTAATAATCATTGAAAACTTGAGATTAAAAGATGGGACTAACTCATCTTTCTCTTTCTCCATGTTCATGAACTTTTTCCTTATCAGAACAGGGTTAATCCTTTCTACAAACTATTCCATGAACACTGCTTTGAGCTCTTCCCATGAATGAATGGAAGAGGTTGGTAAATAAGAGAACCATTCTCTTGCATCTCCTCTCAAGGACTAAACAAATTGTCTCATGATCACATCCGCATGATCAATCTTATAATCATCTATCACATTGCTAAACTCTTGGAGATGTTTGTTTGTTGATTTTGACTTATCACCAGTGAATCTTGGTAACTTATTTCTGACTTTAGCTAGAATGCCATTTGGATAACCACTAAGGCTACTGAAATAGATGGCTTTGTACCTTCTAGTACTAAAACCCTTTTGAAAATCTAGCTGGGACTGATCACAAACCTTAGTTCCATCTGGAACCATGCTAGGATGCATGTATTGAGGCATCTTGATATGCCTTTTCAGATTTTACATATCAACTCTATAGTTGATCATTCATTTTCCCTATTTCTATCTTTCATAACAATCTTAGAATAACATAATGTATGATTCAAGTGCATCTAAACCTAAGATCCACTTAGTGGGAAAATTTAAAGCAAACATACTTTTCCAACAAGATACATAAGTTACAAATTACAACTCAGAAGTATACAAACTAAGTATTACTGTTATTTCCCTCTATTAGTGCTAATCATTCAATAGGGAACCAAAGTTTTTTCTAAGATGTTCAAATATGGTTTTCATATACAAGTTTCATGAAAACCAAGAATGAAGAATACCTGGGAATTTTGGTAGCTACTGCAAGTTGTGTTCCTACCTGGTAATATTTGTAGATCTGGGAATTTCATTAAATTTTAAGTAGGTTCTATCAAACAGAGTCGCCACCTCTTTTCACAGAGGACTAAACTTCAAGTAGTATGAAGTTATTTTTCAGTTAAACTTCTTTCTCTGAGTTCCTTTCCACTAGCAGAGCACCACAGATTACAAAATTGTTCAGGTTCACTGCAACACTTTCTTCTCCAAGGTTGAAACCCTTCAAACTTTGAACAAATTCAGAATGACAAAGAATAATATGACTCTATTACCATCTGCAACTGGAGATTCAGAATTTCCCCAGCAGAGTCGCCATTATGTTGGTGTTTAAAAAAACAACCCAACTAGGATTTGCAATTCTCTAAGAGGTAGCCAACCTCCATTATAAAGAACAAAAAGGCTAGTGGCCAACTGAAAGGAAATGGAATGGATACACATTTCCCCTACACTTCAGGCTCTGTAAGACCTAGGGGGGTAACTCTTTAGCAACATCAAACAATCTAGACACACAAGTAATAGGATATTGCTTAATAGATGATGCTCTCACAAAAATATGTTGAGAAACATAAAATATCACATAGCACTGGCGAGATATTGAATGAATTTCATCAAACATCATGGAGAACATGACAAACACAACTCAACAAAACAAATTTGAAATGGTTTTTGATTTAAAGAGTTGGGACCAAACTGAAAACAACAGAAACATGATAATAGACCAGTGCCATAAAAATGGGCTATGGAGTCATATAAATAGCATTCATCTTTCAGTGTTGAACATGCTCTAAAGGTCTTGCAAATGTTGTCACATTATGACAACCAGATCACTAAAGCTTTCTCTGATAATTATTCTTATGAATCAACCTGAAACATAGCACTCCTATCACATTTGTCAAAGCAATTACACTATCCCTGAATAATAGGCAATAATAGAAGCAGCTTGTTCTTTTTTAAAGCAATTACACCATTCATAGAACAGAAGGCAACAAAAGATGTAACTCAACTGCAGCAAATGTGCATGAACAAATTCAGACAATCTTATTATTGAATCAAAAACAACATTACAATTCAGCCATGGAGACAATTATCAGCTAAAATAACATAATAGAATAATTCAGAACATACACTTTTAGATTAAAATGACTAACAAGAATATTTCACCCTAGCTTTACAATCTACCCATAGCTTCTGCTTGACTTGCAGAGCTTTTAGAAATTGAAACCCTGTACAATGAGAAGAGAAAAGAAGAAATAGGAGAATGGAAGTAGCCCTAAAATTGATCTGAAATTGCCACTTGGAAACACCTCCACCATTGAATAGTGATCAGCAAAATATCTTCTCCATTTTCTTGTAACAAAATTTACCTCTCAAAACTTCCTTTGCTCATCATTACTTTGAAACAAAAATTTTTTCCCATGTGGAGAATTTCATCATACCTCTTCCATGAAAATTTTGTTTTTGTTCTCATTACAATGCTGCACTTTAAGTATTCATTTCCAACAATTAAATTTTTCCAACTTTAATAATATCCACTATGTTCTTTCATCTTTAGCAAAGTAAAATATTCCACTTTATTATGGAACAATTAACTCCCACCTTTAATTTCAAATATTTCATTTGAAATAATTCCCCCTTTTCCTCTACTCTTTAATTTCCCGTGCATTTTACTTTTAATAACTTCGAGTAACAAATCCATCATTTAATAATGAACTTTTAAAAGATGAAGGTATTTAAACTTTCCCTGGGTAAAATATTTTACCCATACCCCTTTCTTCATCATTTACATTTTTCACCCCATATTTAAAATGTTAGCCCTTGAAAATGAAAATATTAAACAAAGGCTTTTAATGTGCACTTCAATATTTGTTCCTGTGCTATTTTACTTTTCACTCTCAGCAAAGAGGAAATTTCACCAAGTGCCTTTATTTCCCAGCAACATTTAAAAGCCTTGAGTAAAATATTTCCCCACAACACTTTACATTCAGGTGCCCAATATTTAAAATATTTCCCCCATCACAAATAAAACAATTTTAAAAATACCATGGAAAAAATTTATTAGCACCCACCATCTTAGAAATTCATTGTGATAGCAATATTTTAACACCAATTTTAAAATACCAATGGGCCCACTAGCTTTACTTACCCCACACTCTCGCAAGCCTTCAAGCTTGCATTATCAAATTCTTGCGAGAATGGTGGGGATTTACCCATGTCTCTCTTTTTCCACCTCCCGTGCACGCAATTTAATTTCACATTTGGAAAAGTATTTTTTTTTTTAAGAATTTACCGAGAAACATTTAATCTTATAAATGTTTTTCCTTCAAATTTCATTGGGCCCACCAAACCACGTGGGGCTTTCACTACCGTGAGCAAGCGAGGAAAGCAAAAAAGAAATAAAGTTTAAATTTATAAAGTTATAAAAATTAAACTTTATTTGGAGTTTGCCTTTGGATAATATTTAAAATATGTGAAATATTTGAAATATTATGTTTTGCAACTTTAGAAAATGTAGTAATTTTAATTTCGACTGTCGTGTAATTAGAGGAAATTCATTGTGAGCAAGCCGTGACAGCTGGAGCTGTGATTTTTTGCATGTAGCCATAATAAATTATTTAGAGAAAACCCATTTCCTCCAATTTTTCCCAGCCCAAATTATTCAGGTACCTCCTTTGTAAACTAGTCCTCGGGACATGTTAGCTGCGACCAAAATACATTAAAATAATGTATCAAATGACCTTGGGTCTTGATAAGAATGGAGATTTAGAGGTTTTAGACCAAAATAAGAAATGGGTTGTCATTAGAATTGAAAAATTTGAAAATTTCCAGAACACCATTTTTGGCCTTGTCGCGATCAGAAAACAATTAATTATCCCATTTGAACTCATCTTGAGACCTTGAAGCTGAGCAAGTGTGTAGACATATGGCCTAAGGATGCAATGCAACAAACATCTCAGAGGAACAGATCATGAGGTAAAAGGTTTTAACTATGAAAGTTGCTTAGTTGAACTTTTTGCAACAATAGTTGTTCTGAACCAATTAAAACTCACTCAATTGCCATTTAAAAAAAATAGTAAATCAACCCTTGACGATTTGCCACTGGACATAATAGATCATTTAGGTACCCCGAATTTTCTTGAACCATCTCATCAAAAGATATTAATGCTCAAAGTTGGCCTTTTAGAAAGGTTTCAGAAACTACAAATGCAAAACTGAAGAAATTGCATTTGGTTTTGATTTGCTAAAAATAGAAAATCAGATCATGAAGCTCTACAAACTGACACCCGAGATCATCTTGATATGGGGAATATGGAACAACATTCATTTTGACATGAAATTAAACTTGTTGCGAAAACCAAGCTCAAACAGGAAGTTGTTTCACAAACTGTCAATCTACAAACAGCAGAATAGTGCAAAAACCTTCCAGCTTCACTTTTTGAAACACTATCAGAAATTATCATGGGAAGCTAATATTGGACATGCCTGCTCACATAGGTCTACAAATGGGTTTTGTACAACAATCAATAGGCTTCAAATTATAAGCCTCCAAAGTGGGTCAGTCAAGACTGTTTCTTTAGGTGCACTTCTGAAAGTGCAGAAGCAAATTTTTTGAAATAGGCATCTCAAATTTGCAAAAATTGAGAGTTCCAAAAAGTTCCTTCATAGCCCATCCTTTGCATTATAGTATAGCCTTTACCATATTTTTCTATAGGAAATTTGATATGTTGAACAGATTCATCTTCATCCTTATATATCCATTTGAGAATTTCTCTATCTTCGGCTTCATCTTCTTGAGTATTAGCCTTGATAAATTTTCTGTCAAACATTGTAATGGGTACTGAAGATTGTGCTCTTGATGTGGAGGCCGCTGCAACTTTTTGTTTGGATATTGTGGGTTGGCCATGTGATCTTGGAGAGATAGGTAAGTTAGAGACATAATGAATATTCTCCCTCCCCTTTGTCCTTCAATTACAATTTTGTGCCAAATATCTTTATCAACTCCTTTGATTGGTCATTATAATTTGAAGCGGAAACAACAACAGATTCTCTATTATGTGGTACAAAAGTGTCTTGGGTTGCTCTGAGATTAGAACAAATTTAGCTTTTGTTGTGATCTGCTAGTATAGTTTTCTTATGGCCATCATAAGGAAATTTGAGACATTGATAGTACGTTGACAATATTGCTTGTATCTCATGGATCCAAGGATGACCCAAAAGTAAGTTGTAAGAAAGGTCTCGATCCAAAACATGGCAGAAATTATTCTTTATAATAGGTCCCACTCTGATTGGCAACATGATAAGACCCTTGGAAGCTCGCTCTTCATCATCATATGCTTTAATTATTATCTTCTTTCTTGGATCAATAAAATCTTCAAAAAATCCTAAGGCAAGGACCAAATTTCAAGTACAAATATTCAAACTAGCTCCTCCATCTATTAAGACATGCCTAATTCGGGTTTAACGGACCATGGCTTCTAGATAATGCAAGGAGTTGTGCGAATGAGACGTGGAGGCATCATATTTTTAAGAGAATGATAAGAAAGTGGGTGAGGACAAGTGTCCTACCATGTCTTGAAACTTTTTAATTTCCAAATCAATGGATACATTTATGTCAATAAGAGCCTTCTCTAAAATTTTCTTATGTCCTGGGGATATCTTGAGAAGTTCTAAGATAGAGATTTGGACTGATGTTTTCTGCAATTGATCGACTAAATTATACTGACTTGGGGGAGGGATAGTTGATTTGGATGAGCTCCCTTTCAAGAAAACTTTTTCCTATCCCCTTGTTGTCACATTGATTTGTTGATATTCCTACTTCTCTTTGACCTTGATAACATTAACCTATTGGTCATCCATGTAAATGTGGTTGATTGTGGTGTCATAGACATGGTTTACATTTTTTCCTTTGTCACTTGAAGATTCTCCTTTCTAATATTTTGAAAGAGGGTCCTTAAATGCTTTATTTTCTTCATTGGCATGATTTCCCTCGACTATTATGATGTCCTTGTCTATCGAATCTTGGACTAAAGTTTTTAATCCTTGACAATTATTTATCTTATGTCCATTGCATCTATGGTAGTTGCAATAATATGACTCATTCCATGATGGTGGTTTGACTTATGGATCATAATATCTTTGAGATGGTAAAGTGATGACCTTCTTATCCATAAGATCTTTGAAAGCTAACTCAAGAGAATGGCCCAAAGGAGTGACTCTGTCGATTTGAAAAAAAATGTGACTTGGGCGGATTCACATTTTGAGTGTTTTCAAGATTATTGTTGAAGTTACCATGATTATTTCTATTGTTTTGATTGGTCATACTTCCTTGATTAGTGTTGAATCCTTGATTGGTTCAACTTACTTGATTGGTGTTATTGCATGGAGTACCTGATAGATTAAAAATGGACTTTTTTTCTTTCACATTGTTTACATTTACCACACCATAATTGACAACATTATTATTTCTAGTCCAAAATATTGATTTTTCATTGTTGTTGTTATGATTGAATGAGTTTAGACTATCTTTGTCAAGTTTTATCACTCCTCTCTTGACTAAGGCTCCTACAATAGTGAGAATTATCAATCAACTTCTCCAAATGTGGAGGACAATGAAGTTTGAGCCTATAACTCATTTCTTGATTAAGACTCTCAAGAAATATATCCATCTTTTCCTTTTCAGGAACTGGATGAGAATATCATGTGAATAATATTCTTCATCTTTGTAGGAATGTGATGAAGGGTTCTCCAATATTTTTCTTTTCTTTGCATAGATCAAGAATAATTATTTTATGTTGAATGTTGTAGGAGTATTGGGATATAAGTTTGTTGATCAACTCCTCAAATGTCTTGATGGGTGGAGTGATTTTAGAAAAACATTCCATGGATTTTCCACCCAAAATTCATGGGAAAAATCTCATCAAGTATGTTTCCTCATATGAAAATACAAGGATCATATTTCTAAATTCGCTCATGTGGTCAATAGGATCTACTTTCTCATTATATCTATCAAATTTTGGGATTTCATAATTCTTTGGAAATGGGATCATGTTGAGATTTATATCAAATGGGTACGAATAAACATCTTCCAAAGAATACTTCTTTGTTGTCCCCCCTTGCATTTCCTTGATTTTCCCTTCTAGTGCTCTTATTTGTTGGGTAAGAGCACTAAGATCGTTTAAGGAAGTATCATTCTTTTCAGGATCTTCTTTGATCTCTGTATCATAGTCAGAGGGAAATTTGGCACCTTGGTTTTCCAATAAAAGAAAGTATATTTTTGTATTTCTCTATAAGATCTTATCCATAGCTATCTAAAAAATGTGGATCTTGTTCAGCTTATTTAAGAATTTCATCGGTTATTCCATCATTTGAACTATTTCCATGTCTATGCAGCCTATGAAAAGGATTTTCTTCCCTATCACCCATGTTCAAAAGTGGGTTCTCTCTTTGTTTTTGAGACCTTGTGACAACATGCATATGCTTGTATCAAAGTTTTACTAAAATTAAATCACAAATGGGAGTGCAATTTTTTGGATGATTGATTCCTTAAAGCAAAATAGGTTGATGGATCCTATTGATATGACTAAGGAATTTCTAATTTTCAGATTTGTTTCCCTGGATGAAGGATGATAGGTCTTGTTATGGAAGTTAAAATGAAAATAAAAAAATGATTTGAAATTGATGCACTTTAAGATGTTTTGATCTTAGTTTGAAAAATGTTGAGTTTTGCAAAAATCCTAGTGTTTCCAAGTTTTCTCTATTGTAACAACTGATTTGGATAGTTGGAATATTGTATTGCTGGTTGTGGAATGTAAGAATGATGAATGGGTTGACTATGATTATGCCTTTGTAAAAGAGATCTTCATTGGAAATAAGCTTGTGAATATAAGGGCTCTAAAGAAAATTCATTTGTAAATCCTTTATCAAAGTCATGATATATATGGATGAAAGTTTGATAGTCAAGGAAGACCTTCCTACTTTGGTACAAAAAGTGTCTCCTTTTTAAAATTTTCTTGTAGCTAAGTTGCTTCTTCGGTTTCTTGATTCTTTTAGCAAGGGATTTCTTGACAAAGGTTGTTGATTTAAAATCCTTTAACATAAATTTCACAGTTTTATCTATCAAATTCTTGTGTTTTTTGGATGATCTTATATGAATTAATGTTTTCAAAATGCAATAAGCATTTGTAAAACAAATTTTTTTAGTCCTAGAATCTAAACAATAAGTGTATGTTCTTTGAAATTTCCATGGGTATTTGAAAAAAACAAACACTTAAAGTAGAATCACTCTTAATGGTCAAAATGGTCATTATAATCATTAGAGCCCACATCTTAAAATTGTGTTGACTGACAAAGCCATGTCACCGCCTCAAGGGTGCTCGTGTTTTTTTCTTTTTCATGCGTATACTCAAAGTTAGATTTCTTGATCTCTTGAGTAAATGGTCCTTGGAACATATATGGTGAATATATTGGGGGTAGATTCTTCCCTCCCCTTGTACTATGAGTATTATAATGTTTGGATACTAACTTGGTTAGCTTCTACACTAAGGTTCGTAATAAGGGTTTTCATTATGTGCAGAAAATGATAAACTCCCTGAAGAGACCTCCCAACATTTATAAAAAAGGTTTCGGGGATGGTTAACTTGAACACTACCATCGAGTTGATTTTCATCAACAACTCGCTTTTGATTATAGTGGGTTGGCATCCTTGGCTTTAGGCATTCCCACTTAGGTCGTTCCTCTTGGGTGCGTATTTTTTCCCACAAGAGCATGCCTACTAAAGGTTTTAACAAAGCATAAAGTGCATGAAATTAAAAGATGAGTTCGAAATTTTGATCACCCAGTTAAGGGGAGAGCATAGGCCTATCATCATCCAATCACAAGAAACAATGTTCATTTTTAAAGCCCAAATGACGATTTTCTATTCTATGTGAAGATATTACTTCACAAAAGACATGATGTTCATTTTAACCGAGATAGAAATATATGATGAATACCCTAGGATTGGTGTATTTTAATCAAAATGGCTACCCTAACATTGGTTCATTTTAATCCAAAATCAGTAATAAAACCACTGGTTGTAGTCGCATCAGATCCAGATAGCAAATCAAAAAAACTTAAAATGCGCTAGAACATAGGTTATATGCACTATAAAATTAGTCAAAATTTGCTAGAGAAAATATCATATGCACTAGGAAATTAGTCAGATGCGCTATAGAATCAATTAGATGCATTGTAGAATCTGTTAGATGCACTGAATAATCTGTCAGATGCATTGGAATAGTCTTCAAATGCACTAGAGAATCAATCATATGCACTAGAAAATTCTTCAAATGCGTTGGAGAATATTTCATCTGTGTTGGAATAGTCTTCAAATGCACTAGAAATAGTGGTGTATGCACTAATATGCATCTCCAGTCGTGACTTGCTAGAAAACTTGCAATAAAATATTAAAAACGGGGCAAGGGCCCCACGTTGGGTGCCAAAAATGTGTGTGAATATGTGGAAATAACAAATAAGTCAAACAAGACACCAATGAAACATTATATCAAAGAATCTAATTTAAAACTTAAGAAAACTTCAAACCCAACAGATTCTTCAAAACTATTTCATTGTCCTCTATCTCCAAGGATTTTTTTTAAGTTGCTTGCTATTAGATTGTGTAAGAAGAAGCTCAATATTATGACAAACTAGAGAATGAGATGATATGTAAAATGAATTCTTATGCTAAATGATACGAGATAATGAAACTATGATAATGAAATCAAGAACAAATTATGCAAGCTATTCTACCATGATTATTTATGGTAAGATAATGAAAGCTAAGATGCTATGTTATGATGCTTGAAATCTAAAATATTAATATGCTAAATTCTTGATTATTCAACTATAATGTTCACACTATGCAAACAGTCTCCCAATATTTTCAAAGAGCCAAGAGGTCTTATTTATAGATTTTTGAAGGCAAAATCTTAGTTGGCAAAGATCAACAATTAAGATTGAGTCTAGTAAGATGAACGGTGAGAGATGGAGAAGTTTGAGAGAAAGATGGAAGATAGAGAAAAATAAGGAAGATGCTTCCTTCCCACAAAAGAATTTCACTCAAAAATAGAGGAAACTTGTCATTTGTAAAGTTTCGTTATGAGTTAGTTTTGGTGGTTGAACATAATTCAATAATTAAATAATAAAATTATTGAATTTCATATGACATGTGGATTTGGAAGCTTCTAATTAAATATTGAAAAATATTTAATTATGCGTGGAATATGGATAAGAAGTTTCTAATTAAATATTTAAATATTTAATTAAATGTGAGATGGCTTTTTAGAATATTTAAAGATGATTTTATGATTTGAAAAAAGAAGAATATTTAGAATGATTTAAGAGTGATTTTATGATTTTGGAAATATTTACTTTATTTAAAATAAAGTAATGTGATAATGAAATTAAATAAATTGTGAAACTTATTTAATTAATTAAGCATAAATGGAAAAGTGATAATAATTAAATAAACTTATTTATTTAATTAGAATAGAAGAATTAGAAAATGAACAATATAAATAAATTAGATAAATTCATTTATATGTAGATTGAATTAGAATTTTAATTAAATAGCTTCTATTTAAACTAATTACTAGACTTATTATATTTTGACCATTTTTAGGTGTATACACATACCATTAACCTGGTCATCATTATCCAAATCCAACCATAGGATGCATCCTCCAAACCCTAAAAAATAATTTCCCATCATCATCCATTCCTAATCAAATTTGGCAATCTAGATCCCCAACCATCCTTTCTAATTTAAAGATGGCTTGATAAATTTCCTATCTTACATTACATCTTTAATGATATCATCATCCTTTGGATAATTTAGTCTAAGGAGTGGCTCCCTTTTGCTAAATTTTTGAAAACTATCCTTTATCTAGTCATTCATCTTAGGGATCTAGGTCACAACCTTTCACATCAAATCAATCCAATTATCTTGTCTTATCATCCTAAGCCTTATAACATCATCAAAATCAATCATCCCAAACCAATTCTAAGGTCATAAATCTAAGTCCAATTCCAATACAAAAATTCATTCCCCTAAATAATCCCTTCTTTGCATATGCCAATCACCAAATCACAAGCAAAGAAATTAATGGATTCTCATGAAGAAGCCTTTTTCAACACCACTTCATCTTAACCACCCACCCCTCATGAATAAATAGTTGATACCCCTGAAGAATCCACTAGACTAAGGGAATTTTCCAATGACCCCTATAATGAACAAATGATTGAGATAATAATTCTCCTCAACAAATACTATTTTGTCGTTAGTCTCCTAGCACAAGGAGCTAAAATACCTTCCATAAATGAAATCCTACAAGCCAAGAATAGTGACCCTTCAAACAACCCTTCATCATCCAATAACTTGTTCAATCACCTTGTTGGGTCCCAAATTAACACTAATATCCCCTCTTCCACCAACATCAATCAAATATCCCCCTAAACACAATCTCATCAATAAAAACAATCTCATCCAATATAAACCCACCGCTTTCCTCAAATACCACAATGTTTCTCATCATAAACACCAATGTTCCTATTTCCACAAAAACAGCCCAACCCCTCAATAACTTACCACCACTTACATCACACCAAAAGGTCACTTTTCCCCTAAATTTTAACGTCACGTATGCCCCTACCAAACCCCATCATAACTACACAATATCATCCCACTTAATATATTCATGCCAATTATATCGCCTCACAAAATACATCTCAACCCCCTAATAACACATTACTTCCTCCACCCCCTAACAATCCTAATACCCAAATTATCCATAATCAATCCTTACCTCCATATAACACATACACTTCTAACCCTCAAACCAACACTGCCACCATTCATACCAAACATAAAACCTTGATCCCACCCTATCGATGTACCTACAACCAACCACACTCACAAGATCAATACCTCACCTAAGAGTTGCAAAAAATGAAAGACATGATCCAAGGAATTCAAAGTGGTCAAGCCAAGAGGACCTTTAGATACAAAGACATATGTTCTTACCCATTTGACTAATCCATATTAGCCATTTCGTTCCCTAAATATTATGAGATCCCAAAGTTTGATAAATATGAAGGAAAGAGTAACCCCATCGAACACTTAAAAGATATTAGAGTCCAATGCCAATAATTTTCCTACAATGATATATACATTATGAATTTGTTCCCTAAGAGTCTTACTAGTGCAACCTTAGACTATTTTACACAATTACCTCAGGGATCCATTAAGTCCTTTGCAAACCTAGCCGAACATTTTGTAACACACTTTTTGTATAACATTGATAAAAAAATAACTTTGGCCAAGTTATGCATAAAAAAAAAAACAATGGATAAAGTCTTGTTTCATTCCTTCAAACATGGTGACACCTTGCAAATAGATTTCCCCTAAAAGTACCAGAAAAACAAATGGTTGACATATTCATTGAAAATTTACACCCAAAAATTTCTCTACACTTGAGACTACAACGTGTCACCACATTTAATGATGTCATTGAAAAATCCTTAATTGAAAATGAGGTAATAAATATCTATAAAGACCAAAGGGACAATAACTAGACTTCTAATGATAAAACTAAATATTGGTCTATAAAAAATGTTGTAAATGATGGTGTAATTGATAGTAGACATGTTCAAAACATACAAAACACACCATCTCAAAATACACAATCACAACAACAACAAAAAGTTGTCTACAAGATCATAACCATTCCCAAAGGACAAAACAAGCCAAATAATAATAATCAACCCAAATGTAAATAAACTCCTCTTGGGGAATCTCTTGATGTCATATTCCATATATTAGTACAAGTAAACATGATAAAATTCCCTATCGCAACATCACTTGTTGAAACCAAACCTAAACCTGAATGGTATAGGGAAGATGAATATTGTGAATACCACCGCATTAAAGGACATAATACCATTAAATGCATGAAATTAAATAATTACATTCAAGATCTCATCGATAAGGGAGAAATCAAGATTCAAAATCAAACTCCCCCAATGAGAAACTAGGAATTTACACACAACCCTTCCCACAACATAATGATAGACAATTATCCTATAATAATGTTTCAAATACATACACAAGCAATTCCAATCCATCCACGCATGAGATAGTCATTGGACAAATCAAAAAATGCAATACCATTACCATAAAGGCACCCAGTTGTGCTATTACTACCTATCATGGCTGAGTAACCATACAAGGAGATTCATATTCATCAACCGCCCCATCCAACACCAATAAATATAATATCATTGAATACCTTGGAAAAACTCCATCCCAAATTTTAATCTTATAACTTCTTCATACTTCACCCATTCACAAAGAAGTGCTCAAAAATTCCCTTGAAGAATCTTGAGTACCAAGTGAAATTAATGTCAATCAGTTCCAAGCCATAATTGGGCATCTCTCATCTCCACCTCAACTCTCATTCACTAATAAAGACTTACATACCAGAAAAACCCATAATAAACCACTACATTTTCAATACATCATCCACAAGCACAAAATCAAAAGGGTCTCAATGGATGGTGGATCTGGTCTCAATTTGTGTAAATTAAAATTAATAAAAAAATTGGGCTATTCAAAAAATTTAATTGATCCCCATAAAAGATAACTATCAAGGCATATGATGATGCTGAAAGAGAATTAGAAGGTAATATAAAACTACATGTTCAAGTTGGACCGGCCATTATGGACATTACATGTCATATTCTTGACCTTGACCTACCATATAGCATTCTCCTCAAAAGACCTTGGATACATTCCATGCAAGAAGTGTCTTCCACCTATCACCAATAATTAAAATTCTCTCATGATGGAAAAGAAACTACTATTCCCGCAGACATGCAACCTTTCCAATATTCTAAGGCATTGAAATGGGAATACAAAATCTATCACCATTGTCCCATTAACGATGAAGCTTCCACATCATCCAATTACACTAACCCATCCACACTACAACCATCATCCACACCACCCACCATCCCCAAGAACCAGGTCAAGGTTATTGACACAGGATGTGGAGGATATAAAGTTCAAAATTCCTTCTACATAGGACATCTTCCTACATATACATGCTCATATGGTCGTGTAGTGTTTAAAAAAGTGTCCTTCGACATTTTCATACTCGTTTGGGTCCTCCTTGTCGATTTTGGATTAGTGTTGACTTGATTTAGTGGTGTAATGTGGATAACACATTCAAATTAGGTCATGGGCCCTTGTGAACTAATTTATCTTAATGGTACCATGCAAAGGTGTTGTAAAGTGTTGTAAGACACTTGCACACTTTTCTAGGGTTTTATCCATTAACTAAGCATAATAAACATAATTTTAATAATAATTAAAATTAATCTTGCCTTATTTGGAGTCTTGTAAAGTGTTGTAACACAATTTCACATTACTCTAGGCTTGTCATTAATAATTGGGCTTTCTTATGCTTTAATTGGCCCTATTTTGCATCCACAAGCCCCATTTGTTGCATCGTTTCAAGGATAATCCCAACACTAATCAATAACCAAACATAATTTAGGTGTTCCTAGCTTACATGGCCCATATTTAGTGTCTAGGACTCATTTTCCACCTTGGGAAAATGAGTCCCACCTAGGTCTTTTTGGCTCCAATTCAGGTTTCACACATTTCTAGACACTTTTGATTTTTGGTCCCATACATTATGTGTGATGGGGCTCATTTGCCACCTTTGGTGAATGAGTCCCATGTGACCAAAATTCAAATTTAAATCAAACTTTTGATGGGATTTTATTCTCCTAGACTTTCTGTCAGCTTGTAGTGTTGTAATTTCAAGAATTCTTGCATAATTGAGTATAAATACAAGGTTCTTTCACTCATTTTCACATAGGAATTTTGTGAGATAATACTTATAGAAAATTGAGTTCACAAGAGCATTTGAGCAAGACCATTCAAGGAATTGAAGGAAATATTTTCAAGCATTCAAGAGCATTCTTCAACCATCAATCATCATGTCAAAGATCATATTCTTCATGTTTTTTATCATGCCAACAATTATGATGTAGAGTTCATGATTCAAGAAAGCATTACATTCAAAATCTATCTCCTTTAAGAAAGAATCAAGAACCACATTCATTGCATCCATTTCAAGCATAATTGTAGCACCTTATTGCTAAGGTTTTATGAGTTGCACCATTATATTTTCTTTCATTTCAAGGTTTAATTACCAACAAAGGGTTTGAAAAAGGTGAACCCCTATTCTCTAATCCCCACAACATTTTTCCCTCTTCTTGTGTTTGATTTGTAGGTCTAGGTTATAGATTTGTCAAGGAGAAAAGGTGGAGAAATTTTTTCAAGTCTCTAATGTTTTCAAAGTTGTCATTCAACCTTGGAGAAGACCTACAGGTGTTATTTTATAGATTTAGATCTGGAAACTAGTCAAAAAGAGTAGAGTAGACCAAGAGGCACATAATCTAGTTTAGAACTTCTAGAAAATTAGAAGTGGACTGATTTGGCACTATTGGTGAATGAGTCCCACTGTACAAGAATAACATATATTTTTTCATATTTGGATACCCTATTAGCTAAAACCTTCCTACACATTTTCCCAAAATTTGGATTGATCCTCCCAACTTAGAAAGTGAGTCCTAGTCAACATAAACAACAAATTTTCCAGTGATCCAAATCTCCATTTTTTTCTCTTCAGTCTTCTACATGCACACTTTCAGTCTAATAGCTTTTTATTTTATTTTTCTTATCTTTATAGGTCACTTTGAATATCACACTATGTTTTCCAACATCTTCTTTTCCAAGTTTACACTTGGTGGTGAACCCATCATTTGACATCATTCAATCCCCTAGAACATTGCCTTTGTCAGATTTCAATCTCCTTTACATTGAAATATCAAGGGTTTGTTCTTGAGAGAAAAGAATTAGAAAAGCGGTCTCTTTCCTCTTAGGTCCAAAACCCTAGAAGCGAAAGAATGCATCACACCATTTTCTTTTTTTTCAGACTGAGCACTTAACTTGAGACCCAAAAAGACTTTCAATTTTTTTAATAAATGAGGACCACTGGATAAGGAATATTTGGGCCTTGAAATGGATGTTTTAGCTTGGTTGTACAAAGAAGAAAATGATCTTCCTACCCTGGAAATCCATAGATATCCTAAAGGATATGATTTATGCAAAAACTAGGGCTATAAAGGAAAAGGACTAGGAGCACAAGAATAGGGAATCATGGAACCTATTGAACTCTGAGAATATAAAGATCATCAAGGCCTTGGATTCTTGGCCACTTCTTTGGTAACCATAAAACCTCATTTTTCTCGTGATAAAGGTGGAAACACTTCTACTAATACAAACTCTCAAGGGGAAGGCATTAAAGAGTCATGTTATGCATTGCATAACCACCCCATTTTGATTTTTGGTTAGAATGGGTCCCCCTTTGTTTTTTCTGTCATTGGTTTTTTGTTTGGGATTTAAGAGTTGTTCTTTTCTCCTAGATCCTTTTTTTTTTTTTGCTCTTACCGAAGCGGAATCAGAATGACATCTAAACCAAAAACTTGGTAAAGTTTCCCAGCCTATATTTTTCTTTGATTTCGCTCTCTTTTTTTTCCCTTGTGTTTTTTTTGTTTCGTTGTTTCATTTGGGATAGGTTTTTCCCTAGTCTTGCTTCCTTTGTCTTTTGTTTTTGGTTGGTGTTGTTTTCTTTTGGCAGGATCATATCTAGATCAGAACTGAACTTGAAAATTTTGCAAACTTCCAAGTTCAGATTATGATCCACCTCTGCCTTTGTGTTTTTCTAATTTGTTTTTTTTTGGTTTTGGTTCCTTTGGTCCTGATCTCGCCTTGTTTTCTTTTCCCACCCCCTTTTTCTCTTTGCATTTTTCTCATCTTTTGTGGGAGCAGAACTGAAACCAAATCAAGATATTTGCAAAAGGTTCCCTACCCAATTTTGATCGTCTTCCCACCCTTGTTCCTTGTTGTATTCTTCCCCGTGTTACTTTTGTTACACAATAGTTATGTACAAGTTCTCGATTTTATTATACACCCAACCAACCACATTAATTGCATTAATTATAGGCCCTCCACACATTCGAGAGTGAATTCAAAACCTTAATTAGGGTTAATTTTTGCATTACTATTATTTCCTAGATTGTCTTAATGAAGTAGAGCCCAAAAAGTGGGAAATAGAGGCACAATTTGGTCAAGGGAAAGCACGCACAAGCAGATTTTGATCGAGTTTCATCATATTTGGTAGTTTTTTAAGGTAGGTGGTTTTTCTCTTGTTCTATTTTGCATGTTGTTTTTCATTTTTGTTATGTTCTTCATGCGTTCGTGAGATTTTTCTTGTGAATATTCACTTTCCTTCATTGTTTCATTTTTTTTCCTTCTTCTGTTGATCTTTTTCTTTCTTTTTTGGTGTGCTTTTTATTTTATTTTCTATTTGTTTGTCAATCTATTGTTGTTTTCCCATTTTGGGGTTATTCTTACTATCGCGCCCTAGTTTTATTTAGGGTTTTTGTTTTGGACAGGTCTTTATATTTTAAAAGTTTTGAAATCTGGTGAGGGACCTGTCTGATCTTATTCCTGTGTCGATTCAATAATTTTTATGAAAGGTTTGTGATGCCCTAATTTCTTGAGTCGATGAGTTATGCAAACTAGGGTTTTTGCACTATTTCTTTATAATATTATGCCCTAGTTGGCTTTGTCCTACCTCAATCATGTTAATAATAGAGTTGATCCTTAATTTTAAGCCTCCTCTTCCCTTCATGTGACCTCATTCTAAATCATTATGGCTAATTAGTTAATATTACTTAATGTTTAAGGATAAACTAGAAGAAGTGGGGTAGGAGATGAACTCAATTCATAAGTTGGTGAGTATAGGTTCATGTTCCATCCTAGGCCCACTCAGGATTCAAATGACTTCATTCCACATCCTTTCTACTGGCGGAACCAAAACCAGAACGGAGGCGAGACTTGAAACTATGTAGTGTTTTAGGTTTGTTTTTCATTTCGATTTTAGTCCACATTTTGACGTTGATTCCAACCCTGACCTTGCCAATACTATAATATTTCCAATGCTAATCCCTTTCTTGGTTCGACCTCACATAAGTTTCAAATTTCACTAAGTGTAAAAGGCTACCTAGGGAAGGACAGGGTAATATGAAAGGTAAACATTCTAATGATGTTATTCAGGATTTCTATTGATCTGATCTAGGGTTGTCTTGCAGGAATAAACAATGTCAAGAGCATCTGCAAAAGTTTCACAAGTCAAAGGACAAGCTACAAAGAGTTCAAGGAACGTGAAACCAAAGAAGATAAGGGTGGATTAGCTCCCCTATACTTTGAGATACAAACACCAAAGTGCCACTCCCACAACTAGAAAGCTAGATTTGGGATGGTTTGATGTTAGAGACACTAATTTGGGATCATTCAATTGTGAGAATATGATTCTCGAGACATTTTTAGAGGAGGTGACTGGGCAGAGAAATAATATATAGTCCAATATGGGCTAGCTCATGTTACACTTTTCCCTCGATTAGTTTAGTTTTGATACCTCATTTTGATTGCAGTAGGAGCTTACAATCCTATATCAAGGAAGTGTACAAACCAACAAGGAAATTTAATCATTGATTTATCCCCATAAATGATGAGGTTCATATTTAATGCACCTTCCCCAAATAACCCTAAGCATTTGATTGAAGTAGAAGCATTGTGGAAATTTAATAAGGATAAATAGATTAATAGATCTCACATTAACAAGAAGTTGTTGAGGATGAAGAAGAAGTCCTTAACCAAAATTCATGAAAATCCCAAGAGGGGAGACTTCAACAAAGAATTTGATGACTTAATTTTGATGCTTTCCAAGGTGTTTTGAAAGAAGGACTCTGCATGCTTCAAGGAATGGATGTTCCCATTGATTGAAGCTATTTCTGATGGAAGGTAACAGTTTGATTGGTGAATGATCTTATCTAATAATTTTCATAATTAGATGTTGAAGGTGAGGGAAACAAAGAGACTCTTTATGAATTCTTATGTTATATATGCTACAGCAAGGATGGTTATCTTTCCTAGGTTGAATATAGTAGGAATGTTGGGAGAAGCCCCTAGACAACAAAAGGTATGGTATCACTATGATCAATTGACCTTGCAAACATTAGAGCTGCACTATAGATTACTCAATGATGCATTCCTTTATGTCATCATCAATCGGCTGACTAGGGATGTTGGATTTAGATATAGTAGAGAATACATGGCTCTCATTGTTGAGTGGGAACATTGGTATATCCAATACCTCAAGTTCTCCTACTTCAGGTTGGCATGATTTTATGGATATCCTCATTTTCTCCCAATATGTTGCAATGATAGGATTATCCTTATGGAATTTACATATCAAGCCATGGGAATCAATGCTAAATTTTTAAACAAACATAAGCCTAGGTGCCATAAGTTCCCAATGTTGTTGGAAGAATATTGTTGCTTTCACAATTTGGCTGCAAAAGAAGTATGTGAAGAACTAAGTTACTTGAATTTAGGATTATACATAGCCCGGAAACACTTTTATTCAGATTGTAAGATGAATGGTCTAAATCCTATCATTTTTTATAAACATTAAAATTTGTTGGAGGATTTTTGGATTGACCTACAGGATGACTATGATGTTAGGAGGAGGGGTTATGAAAGGCTAAGCATCCCACAAATGGTTGAATATGGGGTAAAGGAAGACATTCTTAATACACTATCAAATTATGGTGTAATTTTGGATACTAGATATGAAGCGGGAAAGATAGGTACCAAGAACCTAGACCCAATGAACTGGGATGAGCAAGAGTTCATTGATATTAGACAAATTTATATAATAGTGATGGATAGAAGTATCTAGTGGGTGGTCATGAGGGTAAAGGAGCCATAGGCTCAAGCTTCAAAGAAGATAAAGGTATGAGCTACCCAAGGATATAAAATAACTAAGAGGAGGAAGAATCCTAAGGAATCATTGGAGTATTTGCCTCCTATCTCTGGGGGAGATGTTGTTCTAGAAGTACCCATTCAAGAAACCCATGAATCTTTAGGTTTGGAAACTACTATAGTTGGAGAAGGGTCTTCATCACATCCTCCTCTTCTTGAAAAAATCTTTTGAAGAATTTCCTATAGGGACCCTCCATGAGCAAGCTGAAACTCTGAGAGGAAAAGAGAAGGAGATTGAAATTCATGACATAAATACTGATTCAGAGGCTACACAATCAGATGATGAGCCTCTTGTGACTAAATCTACTGAGGACATTGGATATGTTGGGATTGAACATGTCTTAACCCCAGAGGACCAATGGAAGCTATTTGAGGATGCTAAGAGAGAAGTTGATGCCAAAGCTAAAGTTGATATAGGAAAACAACAAGAATTGGAGGCTAAAGCTAAAGATGATGCACTTGTCAAGAAACAAAAATTAGAATCTATAGAAAATGCTAAATAATTTGTAAGAAAACAAAAACAAAAATAAGATATTCTACTGCAACAAAGGGAAATAGAGCAGAAAGCTAAAGTAGAAAAGGATAAATTATCTTTGTTACAGAAAAATCTTGTACTAGAAGAATAAAAGGCTTAGCAAAAGAGAGAAAGAAGCTCTTGAAGCTAAATTTAAAGAATTGGAGGAGGATCAAAGAAAGAAAGAAGAAGAAGAGCTATAACTAAGAAGACTTGAAGAATAAGAGCAAGCTAAACAAGAGAAATAAGCTGCTAAGATGTGGAAGAGGTTTGAGGAATTAGAGAAGCAAAGAGATTAGATGTTAGAGGAAAGGGGATTGGAAAAGGAGGAAGAGACTAGGAGAATAGAGTAAGAAAAGGAGAAAGCTAAGGTTGATAGAGTGGTTAGAGAAAAGGTAGAAAAGGAAAAGAAACATGATTTTGATTCTCAACCTAGGGTGGCACTCTAGCAACCCCTCTCTCCTACCATATCTTCTTCTACATAAGTGATAAATCCTCCTTCTACTCCAACATGGCTAAAACTAAATTTGGAAAGAAAAAAGATAGTAAAACCCTAGCCCCTTAACTAGGATGATGTAATGAAAGAAATTGGAAAGGAAATGCCTAAGAAAAGGGCTAGAGTTCTTCACTCTAATAGGATAATAGATGTTGGAGAGATTGTAGCTGAATGTGCCATTCCAATGGTTGATAAATGATGTAGTCCAAGGTAGGAGGGTCCAGTGAGGGATTGTCTAACCTCTCTGCATAGACAACTAACAATCAGATCTTATAGATATGCAACGTAAGCTAACAAACAATCAACATAAAGATAAAACATATGCAAGGACACATGACACCAAAAATTTTCTCGAGAAAAATCTCAAAGGGAAAAACCTAGCCTTCAAAGTTCAATCATCATTATATTATGATCTCAAAAAATATTACATATGCCACTTGGGCTTTACAAATGCTAGGTTGCAGCCCAGGAATTACAAATAATTCATATAATAACAACCTTTCATAGATTCTTCCTTTTGCTTCAATATTTCTCTGCTCTGTTGATCTTAATAGATTAGAACACTTCATCAACGTGCTTCATGACTACTGTTCTTCACACTCCATCTGTGCCTTCAAAATAATAGAATAGAACTTCACACATCTCACACATATATCTTCCTTCTTCCCTTTTTCGGTATCAATCTCCTAAAAGTAATCAATCTCATATATCTACATCCAAGGATAACATCAACTACATGTTGGCCCAAAAGTGTACAAACTATCAGTCCAAATCCATATGAAATTATCAATGTCCATGAACCAAGGTCAGCCCAAACATAGTAGAGACCCAGAACAACATACCTCAAACATTAAACACCTTAAATAATTAGCCTCGAAGATCCACAACACATTACAATCACCCTATCGGCCAAGAAAAGGAAAACATGAACTCCGAGAAGGAAAATCAACAATCACGAGAACTAAAAATAATGCGAACAAACAACACAAATAAATCATGATCTAGAAACATCCATGAGTCACCAATAAAGATCCACAAAAAATCAGATTACTAGAATCACATCCTCCTCCTTCAGGAACACCAACTAAAGCAACCAAAAAAAAGTTAGAAGACAAAAACTCATAACTTGATCAAATATTCATGCAAAAATCTGAAAATTCTTGTGGATAAACTAGAAATTCTCAAATACAAACCCTTTAATCTACAACTCTTTATCCTAAATATACTCAGCAATCCATCATACTGAACTTCACTGCATCACTGACAACCTTTGTAATTGAATTTTCTTTGAATCTTTTGGATGCCCCTACATCAATGAAGATAAATAAGAAATGCATCTAAGTGATTATCAACTAGGCATAGTGAATTTGGGAAGGCCTACAAGGAGCCCAAAGATGGATCTTATAGATATTGTAGCCTCTTCCACAAAATCAAGGATGGGAACTGAAAGGAAAAGGAAGAATGAGATCAAATCTTAGGTAGACTAGTTGCATAAATTCTTGAAAGATTTTTCTTCTCCCATTTCTTCACAATATGTTGCTCCTGAGACCCCAGTTCTGTTGCGCAAGAAATATGTAGACAACCTAGTTGAAATGAGAAACAAGGTGAGAATGATGGATAGATGGATTTCTAGGTTGAATCAGGAAGTAGAGGATTTACTTGTGCATAGTTGTAAAGATCATGAAGGAGCACTAGAATTGATTAATGATATGGTTTCACATGTTGAAACCCTTGGAAAATAAGAAGAGGAAAATATAGAGTAAGCAAGGAAGTTATAGGACACTAATAAATTTACAATGCATTTTTTTTTGGAATAGTCAATCATTGAAGAGGATAATGTAGATTTTATTGAGAAGACAATCAGTATTATTAGATTATGGTATTCCTTCATTTATGGACATAGGAATGAGGTGCAATAAGCTAGAAAGGATCTACATGAGAAAATTGAAGAATTGGGAGCAAGTATTTCTATACTTGTTAATGAGAACATCCTTGTGATGGATGGTCTCACTCTTGATAAGCTTAAAGAAAAATGGGTTAGTAGGTTTGAGGAGGTGATTCAAAAATGGGATGATGGAAATGACCTCTTGATGAATAGGCTTATGGATATCAAGGAAGAAATAAAGGCCACCAGAAGAGAGCTTATCAAACTTGGAGATATGTAAGAGTATGCCTCTGCTGAACTGAAGGGAATAAATTTTGAAGATAACTAGGTAGATAGGCTAGACATGGATATGCTCCAAAAATTGTTCACCAATTATGATGAGTACATGCTTGAGTAGAAAAACATAGGATTAAGGTGGCAATACACATGTCCCTTTGCCATATTGGCATCAAGAAGGCATGACTTGCTAGAAATTTATCTTTCCTATTTTGCAGGGAGGTGACATGAATTCAAATTGAGATCCCAACAGTTCCACCTTCATCCTTTTGAGTGCATATTTTGAGAAGAGGTCATCAATTAGTAACTGGAGATCCTGATGGATAGTTATCTTCTATTGACCCAATTGCTCCATGATTTATGGATCTGAATTTTGATGAGAGGAATTAGTGCAAAATTGTCTATACATAATCTCTCACCATATTGTAAAGGTCAAATCATTGAAGAAGGATTAGCCACCTAAAGAGAGATCTAGGATAGTGTTTTACAATTTTTTTAGAAAGTTTTACAGTTTTCGTGAAAAAATACTATAAGAGAGAGGGACCAACCACTACAAGGTCCCAGGTCAGGAAAGGCCAAGAGTGGTATGGATACCCTAACTTACCTTAGTTTAAAGGAAGATTTGGATGGGAGGGCTAAGAATGATGAAGATTATGTGTCCTTTGACCTCTCTACAAACCCAAGAGTTAAAAGGAGACTAGACAAGTCACTTTATAAGGTAAAATCTGTTGTGCAGTTTTTTGCACACACGCCCCATTGAAAGTAGGGACCCTCATTTTTTGCTTTTTTGGTGTCTTGGCCATTATTTTTTGGAGGTTTTTCTTGCTTCAAACTCATGCTCTGATGTTCATCTTTCCAATTGGAGTGGCTCATTTGGGGAATTTTATTGAAAATCTTAAGATTTGAGTGCATTACAGACTTTCCACCATTTTCGGAAAAATCTGCCTTGGATGGATTTTCCCAGTTTTCTTCCAGAGTCCAGAAGTGGTTACCTTTTGACCCAGATCTGGGGAAATCCATCGTGTCTAGATTTCTCCGAAGTCTATTGCCCTATCAGATTTCTGGGTTTTGGTCTTGGTTATCTTATCAGTCATATTAATGGTGATTGCGTGACCCTTTTGGGGCAATGATATATTGAATTTTGGGAAGTAATTGGCCATTTTGAGTTTGTTTATTTTCTTGTCATTTTTGTTTGGAGTGTTGGAGCTTGAGGCATGTTGTTGAATCATGCATTTCAAAGCTATTTCAAGTGGTGCCTTTGAATTTCATGTGCACTGCTCGTATCCTGCTTGTGTTTGAGGGTTGCTTGTTGGCATCACCAGTTCTAATTATTTCTACTCTCATGGTATGTAGATATGCTCTCTTCCTTTGCTAGTCTTCAATTACTTTTCTTTTTTTTCTTCTGTGTCATTAATTGCTTCATTATTTTCTTTTGTGTGTGTGCCATGTCCAGGTTTTTAAGGTTTCCATTATTTTTCCAGTCCACCTGGTTGATCACTGAATATTTATTTTGGTATGGTATTTCACTACCTTATTTTGGTGCTTGGTTGCACTTATCTTAAAACCTCCAATCTTGTTCACAAGCAAGTTGTGTTTGGTTTTTGTGCACTTCCATGGCAGAGATTTTAGGGTTCTTGACCTAGGGCATAGCCAACCCCTCTTGAATTGTTGAGAGGTGAGTTTTAATTCCATATTTGATCTTTTGGAGGTCTAGGTTAAGTTGTTATCAGGGTGCAGGCCCTGGGTCCATGTTTGTTTGATCCATTTTGGTAAGGGCGAGAAAAATGTGGGTAAGTTCAGGTTTTCAATGTCTTCGAGGAATTTTGCTTCCTCTAGTTTTCCCCAACTTTTCCCATTCCTTCTCTTTTGCCACTTAAATTCGAACTTTTGTTTTCCTCTTAAAAATCTGCTTCCTTTCAGATTTTCCCAGTTTCTGTGATTGGGTCATTCAACTGGATTCATGCTTTGATGGTAATTTATCTTATTCCTACTAAAATTCGCTTCCTCTGGGATTTCCCAGATGTTCCATGCCTTCTTCGTTTTCTCAGATTGATTGGAATTATTGTTGTTTTCAGGGATTTCTGTCTCTAGTGGATTCTTTCGAGATATTGTGGAAATGAAGAATGTAGTGATTATGAGGAATTTGCTTATTGATGATATATTTAAGTGATCAAATGAACTTATGTTAAGTAGTTCTAAGGTTATTCCTTAACTGGATTGTTGGATTAAAATGATATTGCAGAGGTTTGTATGCCTGTTTTGTTGGATTCTGCTTGGTCCGGATTTCCTGAGACTTCCTCTCCATTCTGGATTCTGTAGGGTGGGCTAAAACCTAAAGTTTGAGATAAGGATTTCTTGTATTTGTAATTTCTCCTGGATCTCATTTTGGTCATCTTTATTTGTTTGGAGGCGTGATCAGGACAAGATATTGCTAGGTGTTGAAACGAAAAGGCAATGGATCCAAGTGTAGAGACTTCTACTATCTCTGATACAAAGAAGGTAAAATTGGATATAAAAAGAAGGATTCTTGAAAGCAAGCTGAATTCTATTTGGTTAGGGATCACTGATACCAATGTGGGTATGTGGGATTATGAGGAGTTCAAGACTGAGATGGCAACACAGATTCTTCCTCTGTTGGCTAGGAGAACTCTAGAATCTGGATTGGCACATGTAGCAATTTTTCCTTCCATAGTGCAATGCTATGAATTGGTGCTTGAGTGTGCACAAAACTATGATAGAGGGATGTAAAAGATAATTGGTCCCTAGGGAAGGATTGTGGGAAGCTTTGATCCTATTTCCATTGCTAGGACTTTTGATATGTCTGATAGGTCACATGTGGTGGCTATTGATATGGATGGTGCCAATAAATACTATGAGGAAAATGTGGTTAAGTACTAGCAAGTGATCAACTCGTGGTTGGAGAAGCCAAAGTCCCATTTTTCTAGATTGCCAAATCAACTATTCAGGCTCAAGTTCAAAAGGGAGTATTACAATGTTATCACTCTTCTCACCAGACTAGTAGGGCTGAAGAGTGCAAGGGTCTTTGTGAGCTGGATGTTTAATGTCATTGCTCGGATGGAGCAAGGAATAGATTACCATTGGCTAGGTGCCATAAGTATAGTGATTCATGAACAAATGTGCAATGTCTTGCAAACCAAGACTTTCACCATGACTTCCTACCTAGTGTATGCATTGGAAAGATTTCACCCATACAAGGGGTTAAGCACTAGGGGTACATTTGGAGAAGATGCAATAGATGAGGTATATCCATAGTTGAACCTAACGGGAGGAAGCTATAGAAGAGAAAATGATTCTTTCACAGTGTATATTACTAGATTTATCCAAGGTGCAGAACATGTGAGGATTTCTGACAAAGTTAAAGAGTTAATAAGAAGGTATGGGGGATGGTTCATCCAGTTCCCTACTTTCTCTTACATTAGGATCGATGGTTGTCAAAGGGCTCCCTACAAACTCCTGAGGTACCCTACTGATCATATTATATTATTGGAGGTCACTAGGCATATTTGTGACTTTGAAAAAATTATAAAGGGAGATAAGCATAAAATAGGGTTTAGGAATGATTTTCCCTTGAAGATAGGAATGAATAAGGTCTTCCCTTCTATCCAATCTTCTCATGCTTTAGAGGAGGAGATGATTACTTTTGGTCTCTCTTTTCATTCCAAGAGAGCAAGGTTTGACATCACTAGTGAGGCACAAAAGAAGGCTAGTAGGGAGTATAGCCATAAGGCTAATATTGAAGATTATTGGGTTAACCTTGGTGATGAATTTGAGGTTAGGAAAAAGAAATTCTCCAGGTTGCCAGTGGACTTGGTAGGGTTATACAATGTGAATACCATCCCCGACCAAGTGAAAGAGAATGGAAATTTAATTTAGGGTCATGTCTTCGAGGTGGTAAAAGATAAACCAATTGGAGAGATTGATTGGCTAGAAGAAGAGAAAACAAAATTGGACCAAATCATGGATTTTGTGATCAAGTACACCAAAATGTGGGTAAAACACAAAATGATGGAATTGGAGAGTGAGGATGTCCAATGTACTTATGATCTGATGGGAGAATTGGAGTCTCATTCTCCCTCTGAGGAGTCCATGGACAAGATCCTAAGGGTAAGACAAAAGTAGATTCCCCTTTCAAGATTCAGGTTAGTGGTGTTCAAACTTAGAAGGTGGAAAAAATAGGTAAACAAAGGAAACCTATTGCCAAGAAGAGGAGACATGTGAAGAGGAGAGAGATTGAAAAAGAAAAAGATGATAAGGAAGAGGTAGATGTTACTCCTCCATTAACAAAGAGAAGAAATCTTATGAAGCTATCACAAAAGAAGCAGAGGCTCCTAAAACTGATATGGAGGTAGAGCCGCCTGTGGTAGAGGTAGAGAGTTTATGGGAAAGAACACAAGTGTATATGAGGAGGTCAAGGAGTCCTTCCCCAAAGGATGCTATATTGAAGTAGGATGTTCCAATGAATGCTCCCATTGTTGAACATGAAATCATTTCCATTCCTCAAGATACTGACAGTGTACAAGAAGAACCAAGGAAGGGTGAAGATCCTATGGACTTCAGTGTGGAGGAAATTCAGGAAGGGGACCTGTACAATGCAGAGGTAGAAATTGCAAGGTGATTTATTCTACCTTGGTAACATATGCAGATTCACCTACAAAGGAGCAATTGAATAAATATCCTCAATAAGAGGAGATGCCAGCTAAGATTTCTTCACCAACACAGGTTGTTGTGGAAGAAAATTTGTTAGATAAGGAGGATCCAATCAAGGATATTCCCAGTATGCCAAGTGTTGAGAAGGATGCCCCTAGTGACTAGCAGGAGCAGGATAAGCAAGATACAATACCAACCGAGTCTACTATTCCAAGTTGGTTGAATAAAGAATTGAAGAGTAAATTGGTAATAGTGGAGGACACTCCTCCTAATTGGGAAGACCTAATGTCCAATATTTGCAAAGGAAAAACTGAGAAGAAGGCTAGGGTTGTGTCCAGGATTGAGAGAGATGGGTCAAGTAATAGAGTGGCTCATATTGCTACCCCTACACCGAATAAAGATAGAGATAATGTGACTGCAAAGGATTGTCATGTGTAGACTAAGGACCTGGGGCATGCTTCTGTGGATCAAGATATTGAGGAGTATGAAGGCTCCAATGTTGTAATTGTGGGAAGGTTCAAGAAAGAGGTACAAACCAAACATGAGTTGGAGAAGGAGAATGATAAATTGAAGAAATATTTATAGGAGTTGATGAAACCTTGTAGTCTATTAGCTCCTCTTCCTCTATTGCAAGTTTCTTGCCTCAAGAAACTATCTCTAAGCTTGAGAAGATGAAGGGAACTACACATGCCATAGTTGCTTGATTGCAGGGTGTTCAAACCAAATGAGATAGTGCCATAAAGGACATCTTGTCGATTGCAAGAGATTCCATGAGGTCAGTGAACTAGTTGAAGACTATGCTAGCTTAGGACAAGGAGGACACTAATCGTCTACTATAGAAAACCAAAACAATCATGGAATTTACTGAAGATAAGCTTGTAAGGAGTGGGATTATTTCTTTTCCAAGAGCTTATGAGCCTTGGGAATGGTTCAAAATCTTGAAGATGAGGCAAAAGGCCTTGAAGAAGATTCAAAACCAAGGACAGCAGATGGAGGACACTTTGATTGGTATTCATGATAAGTGTATCTCATTCTTTGAAATTATGATAGGAAGGAAGAAGTTTTCTTCAAAACATCTCAATCTAGAGCAACTTAGGAAATGGTGGAGAGATGTTTATTCTCCAATTAATGAAGGTCCAGTCATTGAACATCAGCTAGATGATGCTGCAACCTATATTGTAGTTATTGAAAGATAATTAACTAATAGGGCTGATTGGGATGGTATAGTAAGGTAGGAAAGAGATGACATTAAGTCTCTTGAAAGAAGAGTTAGGGTTTTTCCTGTACCGCCTGTTGTTGAGTTGGATACGGTATTGTTGGCCATGCATGGAGAAGAAGATCGAGCTAAAGACAAGGATGGGAAGCAGTTATATAAGGCTACATTGAGATGTTTGCTTCCCATTACTCACATGCATTGGGTCGGTCCTTTGATACCTAGGTCGACTTGGATGAAAGTGGTGCAAATTGCACATTTCATATTGTATTTGAATATGTTTGAGGCTGACCTCTTGTATGGCATGATTTTTTTGTAGATTCTTATTTTTGGGTTGACCTATCTTAGGGATTCACTATAAAATGGGCATGTTGCCTCATTTAAAATATTGATAGGTGATACTTGATTTGCATAGAGAAATAGAATAGGAAGTTCATATTTGAGTGAGTTAGGGTTTATTTTCAAGAAAGTGTTGTAACAAAAAGATGGAATTGTTGCCATTTTGGATGATTTAATATAAGAAAGGATATTATTATTTGGTATCTCTCTTATGGAGCTTCATCTAGCATGGTTCTTGTTGTTCTATCTTTAAAATTTCTTATAAGTTTATAGTTAAATAGTTTGGTGATATTTAGGGTTTCATGTTTGGAATGTTTACAACAATCTCTAGTCCATAATTTTTGTAGTTAGCTAATTGTTAGCTGCTTTGCAAACTTAGCCTAGACTTAAAATTGTGCTTAGTTCAGTTATAAGGATTTTTTCATCTCAGTTGCAATAGGATTGTTTGAATGAATGTTTTTTATTTGAAAATATTTGAATACCTTAGAAGATTGCACTATTTCTATGAGATTGATGATTTATCTGGGTTAAACAAAAAGTAGTTTATGAGGGACCGGTCCATTTTGAACATTTTCTCTTTCGGCATTATCAATCTTAAGGTTAGAAGCAGTCTTAGAATTATCTCCCAAACCTTCATATTTTTCTATTTTCTTTATTATCTGGGTTCAATCAAAGATTCCAAGTATTAATTCATTGTTTAGATCTGATAAATTTGAAGTCTAGTATTTGTTAGTAGTAAGGTCCCCTTGTGATTACCAGCATTTTCACATTTATCTCTAAGTTTTTTCACTGCATTGTCAAGACCTGACATTAGAGACCTTGGGGTTATCTCTTTTCCCATAGATATTTACCTTTCAAGAGAGATATGATATCATATTTTGTTTGAGTTTTTGTTGTGTAGAAAACACCATCAAAAAATTAGCGCTAGAAGGAGGGCTATGAATAAGCAAGTTGGAGCATTTCCTAAACGCTATCTCTCCTGAGAGGCTTAGAAGAAGAACTAGATCTGCTCCAGGAGAGGAACGATTTCAAGAGTTTCAAGCTCCTACTAGGTCAAGAAGGACTAGAGGATGCGAAGAATCATCATCCCCTCACCCACTTCCATCATCTTCATCCCCATCTAACTCTGAGGGAATCCCTATTCCACAACCACAATCGGTCATAAATCAGCCATTAACACCTCCACCCCCACCAATGGCTATCCTTGCTAATAATCCATCCCCATTGATCTTTAATAATTACAATGTCATGCCCAAGAACCCTGAGCATTTTTTCTCTAAGTTTCATACTCATGACCCCAATAGAACGACATAAGAGCATATTAGGATTTTCCAAACCTGTCTAAGAGATAGAGGAATTACCCATGAGGATGTTGCATGTAGGATTTTCCCTTATTCCCTAGGGGAAGAAGCCTTTTATTGGTATAATCACTTACCTGCTGCCTCCATCCATAATTGGACTGAATTAGAAACTGTATTTCTGCAAAATTTTAATATTTCCATTAGTGCTAATTAGTTGTACTTTCAATTTACTAGAGTAAAAAAAAGATTAATGAGGCCATAGGATCATTCAATGATAGGTTCCATCGAGCATCTACCATACTCTAGATGCCTTATGTCAGAAATGAAAACACTGCTCTAGAGGTTTACCTTGAAGCCTTAGATAGCCTCACAGCTACCTTCCTTAAACAAAGGACCAATCCTCCAAATAATTTACTCACTGCATATGCATAAGTTGTAAAGGTCAGCACAGACTTAAGGCAACACTTATTAGGACCTTTTCCTTCCTTGGGACCTGCTACTCACCCAGGAAAAATTCAAGCCCTCAATTAGGCTTTGACCAATCATGCTCCCATAATGAATCCAATACCTTCATTACCTTTGGTCCCTCATATAGGTCCTCCTTTAAATCAAGTGCAACCTATGACCTCTTATCCTTAGCAAAGAGCTAATCAACCCCTTCATCAACAACAAGCTGGTTTTCCTACATATTTGCAGAATCCAGAAGTTTTGAATTAGGTTGTTGGTTCTAGAGGGATGCCTGGATACCCTTCTGGTAGTGTCAATATGGCACCGCCTAACAGTCTAGATAAGGAAAGGTTGGATGAGTTATATGAACAACTGAAAAGGCTAAATACAGAGGTAACCTATTTAAGAAATCAGAACATCTAGCTTCAGGCTGCTTAGAAGAACATGCAATCTAACTATGGTAGGGAGAACAAGAACTTTGAAAGAGGGTGATACTTTAACAAAAATAAAAAATATGATAGAGGAAAAGATTTTGGTCAGAATTTTGATAGAAGAAAAGGTTCTAGTCATAATTTTTATAGAAATTAACAAGGTGGACAAGGATTCGATAGAGGACAACCACCTAGGCAAAATAGGTCGTGGAATCCTAGACCAAATAATGGAGGGATTCCTACTCCATTGGATCAGAATTCTATGTAGGAGAAGCCTCCAAATGGTGTATACTTGGAAGAAGTAGCTTTGTTTGGTTGGTGCAGACTCCATAAGACAAGTCAACACTCTGAGTTAGATTGTACCAAATTTTAGACTGTGGCTTCTATTTTTCAGTATGAAGTGGAGAACAATTCTAGTGGTCAGGAAATTGTGACTTCAAATCCATATGATTCTCTAGTGCTGGTACTCAACCATGCCCCATTCCCCAAAAGTGAAGAAAATGAACCAAAAGAAGTATCTGTTACAGTGAATGTGGAGCAGGTGTTGAATGAAGATGAAATTTCCCAGTTGTTCAATGAGGAAAATGAGAATAATAATGGCCCTTTGGATGAGGAAGAAGTTAGTGTTGAAGAAGTTCAGATGTTTCAACAACCAGTGAAGAAATATGATTTAAGAAATAGACCTAACAAGAGTCCACAAGCTAGAGGTCCTTTCACTACTTCTATCCCTCCTAACAATTTTAATACTCCACCAGATCCACAAGCTAGTAATAATCAGCCTTATCCTCATGTACCCACACAATACCTGTCAAAGGGAAAAAATGTTGAAGAGTCCAAAGATAGGCAGGCCAGTGGCTACAAGGAGGCCCATGCTGACTTGAATGTGGAGAAATTGAGAAATTATGTGACTGAGGAATTCAAGAAAGTAAAGGTAAGTCTTTTTGCTTTTGAGTTATTAAGAGTTCTTGCTATTAGGAATGCAACTTTTGGATCATTCAATTCGGATATAGTGCCAAAGGGGGTAGCTTCCAATGAAGCTATTACCAGGTCTTCTAACTCCCAGACACCTAGAATTCAAGTCCCGCCTGTAGAAAAAAGTGGAGATAAAGATAAAGTTCAAGTTGCACAAGTTGACACTCATTTGAGTTTATTTCAAGGCAAGATAGAAACTCCTCCTTTCCTAATTTTTATTCGTATTTTCGGAAAGAATATGCATAATTTTCTTCTAGACTTAGAAGCCTCACAAATGTTATGCCCTTTTCTATTTTCAAGGAATTAGGTATTACCCATATAGCCTCTCAAAATAAGGTTACTCAATTGGACAAAATAGAGGTAAGTGTAGTTGTAGAATTAAACATGATCCCTATCCAACTTGCATCATATCGTAGGGTGCAACAAGTGATTAATATATACGTTGTTGACATTGTAGATAATTATGGTTTGATTTTAGGTAGGGATTTAACTAGAGCATTGAATGGGTATACGTCTACAGAACATTCCCACATGTTACCATGGAAAGGAGTCCTGAATCAGATACGAATCGAAAGAGAGTCCAAAATGAAATATGTAATCACTGAATACTAGAATACTTCGAATGATGTGTTGGTGTTTGAGGTTAACATTGGAAATTATATGTTTTTTTCATCAGTTCCCGAGGTTGAATATTTTTTCATGCTACAAGATTCCTTAGATGAAATCAAACCAGAGAATAGTAGTTTTGGGACACTGATTGAGAAAATGGATGAGATAGATGACCGTGAGGATAGGCAACTTAGTCTGTTAGATAACTTTCAAGAGCTCATCTAGAAATGTATGGAAGATCAAATACGCTTGAAAGGAAGTATGGAATTTTAGGAACTATTAATTCCCAGTTGGTGTAGAATCCATGATGAACCTCATTTTAAGCTAGAATGTGACTTGTGACAGACTATTGTCCAATAGATACAAAAATGTAGTAATCCAGTTCCAACCGTTGGACTTAATATGCAGGAAGAATTAAATAAAAATAGAGGTAAGAGCCCAACACCTCCTGAGAATCCCCCCATCCTCAGCAAAGAGCAAGATAAATTTAAACCAAGGGAACCTGATGGCTATTGGATATTAAGATTTGATGGATCCAAATCTAAGCAGGGTGTCAGAGCAGGATTTGAGTTGATTAGTCCCAAAGGTAAGAATTGTTTTTCTACTCATAGACTCCAATTCCAATGCACTAATAATTTTGCTAAGTATGAAGCTTTGATCCATGGATTATTAATGGCATCAAGGAAGAAGGTTAAGTTATTACAAGTTTTCAGAGACTCTGAATTAGTAATCAAGCAAGTAAGGAAACAATATTCATGCCATGATAGGAGAATGACCAATTATAGGCATAGAGTGTGGGATCTCATTGAGGGGTTCAACACTTTCAATATCCAATTGATTCCCCAAAGCAAGAATCAAGTTGCAGATTCTCTAGCACAAGCTATCGACACCTTGCAACCTTTATCACTTTCAGAATTGAAGAATTTTACAGTTGAGATCACTCAAGTACCTTCAGTGCCTGACAAAGTTACTAATTTCCAGATATTTGAAGATGATAAGAATATTTTAGACTTTATTACAAGTTGTGATGTGTTCGCTTCCCATGTTATTGATGAGATAGAGCCTCAAGAAGCAAAAATAGACTTTGGAGGAATCATTAATCTAAAGACCAATACTATTCCAAGAGGTATGGTGCAACTTGAATGAATTTTTTTATTTGGATAAGATAAGAGACCAGAAACAACAAGTTAAAAGGGAATCTCTCAATAGCCAATGTGAGATATATGATATGGGGACACGTGGTGACACAAAGAATGTTTCTTTTGGTAAGGTATGTACTCCAGAAGAAATAAAAGGGATTATTGAGGCTTTATATACATATCATGATGTAATATCTTGGAGTTATGAAGATTTGAAAACATATGATACTTCAATCATTACACACACTATCCCTTTGAAGTTAGATGTCAAACCATTTAGGAAGAGACAAAGGCCAATTAATGCTTTGCTAGAACCCATTATTCAAAAGGAGGTGCAGAAATTGCTTTCAGCATGCATTATATTTCTAGTAAGACACTCTACTTGGGTTGAGAATTTGGTTCCAGTAAGGAGAAAGAATGGAGAAATTAGACTATGTGTGGATTTTAGAATTTGAATAGAGCGTCAGAAAAGGATAATTATCTAGTTACTTCAATGGATGAGGTGCTTTAGATCGTTAATGGATCTCAAATGATGTCCTTTTTGGATGGGTATTCTGGATACAATCAAGTTATGGTGTAGTATGAGGATAGGCACAAGACTACCTTCACTATAAAATGGGGAACTTTTTCTTATAGAAGGATGTCATTTGGGTTGATCAATGTTGGAGCTACATTCCAAAGAGCTATGGACATTGATTTTAAGGACATAATTGGTAAGTGAATAATTATTTACATGGATGATTTGACAGTTATTTCCAAGAAATGAAGCGATCATATAACATATTTATGCAAAGTATTCCAAAGATGTAGAGAATTTGGTATATCACTTAATCCAAGGAAGTTTATTTTTGGAGTCACAGAGGGAAAGTTGTTGGGACATATTATCTTGGAACAGTGTATTGCTATTGACAATGAGCGAATACAAGCTATCTTGAAGATTCAACCTCTTGCAAGTAAGAAAGAGATGAAGTCATTCTTTTGCAAGATTAACTTTGTTAGAAAATTTATCACTAGATTTGCAGAGATAGTCAAGTCGTTGAATGCTATGTTAAAACAAGAAGAAAAAATAGAATGCAATGCAGAAGCTAAGGAAGCATTTTCAGAAATCAAGAAAGCTATTGTTGAGGCTCTAGTATTGGTGAGTCCCGATTATGCTAAGTCTTTTTACATATTTCATTCGCTTCTGATCATTCCTATGCTACAATGTTAACTAAAAAGTTTGATCAAGGTGATGAAAATCCTATAGCGTTCATGAGCAATCCTTTAAATGCTGAAAAATTAAGATATCATAATGTAGAAAAGCAAGCTTATGCTATGGTCAGAGTAGTGAAAAAATTCAAGCACTATATTTTGAGGAATAAAGTTTTTGCCATAGTACCTAATTCTGCAGTAATTTTTTTGTTAATGCAGAATGAGTTAGGTGAACAAAGAGCCAAATGGGTGACCATGTTGTAGGAATATGATATGGAAATCCATCCCATGAAATTAGTAAGAGGACAGGGACTTACAAAGACAATGGATGAAATAGGTCCTGATCTCACAACTCAACACTATTACCTTCAAGAGGTATCTCTAGGTGATTGGTATGATGAAATCATTTTCTATTTGTTGAATCAACAATGTCTTGGTCACCTTAATATAGTTGAGAGGTAGGATTTGTGCCTGAAGAGCAGTATTTTTATGATGAAAGGAGCTATCTTGTATAAAAAAAATCATGAGGGTGTATACCTATGATGTTTGGGAAAGGAGAAAGCTACAAGAGTGATGATTGAATTTCATGAGAAATATGTCACAAGCCATGGTTCTGCATCTTCCACAGCAAACCAGATCTTGAGGGAAGGCTATTATTGGCCTACTTTTTTCAAAGACGCACACCAACATATGAGGACTTGTCACATATGTCAAACTACAACAATTAAGGAAAAACATGTAGCTCTTTCACTTCAGCCAGTCATAGAGGTAAAACTGTTTGCTCAGTGGGGTATGAACTTCATAGGTCCAATTAATCCTCCATCTTCTATGGGTCACAGGTATATTATTACCATAACTAATTATTTTACTAGATGTATAGAGGCTCGTGCTTGTTAACAGTGCACTTTAGATGTGGTAATCAGTTTTCTTGAATCCAGGATTATTAATCATTTTGGTTGTCTGCTATCTTTGGTTTATGATAATGGTCCTGCATTTGCATCACTAAAATTTTCTAATTGGGTGTTTGATCATGGGATTGTCATTAAATTTTTATCCAATTATACCCTCAGGGTTATGGTCTAGCTGAGTCTTCTAGTAAGAACCTATTGACATTTATCCATAATTTGTTAGAACAAAATCCTAAGGATTGGCACACCCAGCTTTGATTTTCTCTCTTGGTCAATCGTACTAAACAAAATACATCCATAAGAAACTATCCTTATCACCTGGTATATGAATTGGAACTCGTTTTTCTTATCCAATTGAAAATACCTACCCTACAGTTTATCAACGAATATTGCAATGAGGAGGATAAGCGTGAGGCTCATTTGGCTGAATTATTGCACCTCAAAGAGAAAAGAGATAAAGCCATAGAAAACTTTGCAAAACATTATGGTGTGGTGAAAATATGGTTTGATAGGAGAGCTAAGGTGAAGGCCTTCAAAAATTTTTACTTAGTTCTCTACTGGGATAAAGATCATGACCGTAAGGGAGAGCATGGTAAATTTGATAAACTTTGGCTTGCTCCTTACCAGATTTTAGAAATTTTGGGAGAATGCTTTTCGCTAAAAAACCCTCACCAGTGAGGATATCTCGATGCCTATCAATGGGCAATATGTGAAGCATTATTTTCAACTTTGAACTATTGCAGTTCGTCCTGTACATAGCTTAGAGTAGGTTTGTTTCTTATTTGTTTTGTTGGTTTTGCTTTGGTAGTATAGGTTTTCTTTGGTTTGTTTTGCTTTCCGTTTTGGATTTTTCTTTTGGTTTTCTGCTTTCTTGGGGTCGTTGCATCTCACGATGGGTTATTTTCTTTGGATTGTTCTAGAAATTTATTTTATAAACTCTAATCAGTTTTTCACAGTCAAATGGTGGAATTCTTTTATCTGATGTCCCTTGTACTTGGAATTAGAGTCACTTGTTTTGGATACACTTTGGAATATATTCAGGTCTTACATTTTTACACTAAATGATATTCTGGAGTTGTATAGGGTTCTTGGGTAATCTTGCTTGGTGAAAAATATTATATTCTACTTCAGTGCCACTATGTTCCTCATCCTTGAGTGTGAGTTTTGTTAATTATGGGGTGAATAGGAAAAGTCCTATAAAATGATATAATAAAAGAGAAAAGGAAAATGTTGAAAATTTAAATAAGCCTCACCTTATTAGGAGTATCCTAGTATCTCTACTAGGGCTATGGATGCCTAACTAGTAGTAGAGTTATGCTTGGGAGGGTCACAACAATAACCTGGTCGGGGCTATGAACACCTAACTAGTAAAGAGGCTCTAGGTAGGTTGCTTTTAAATTTTGAATGTTTATGTAGCTTGGTCAGATTTGCTTTGGTTCCCATTTGTACTTACCAGATAGGAAATAAATGCACTATACACACACTTGGACCCTAGTATAGGAAAAGGTCTTCTTGCTTGTCGTTTCTAAAACTTTGTTCATAGGTGTCCTGATGAGAGGATTGAAATGAATGATTCTTGGTCTTTGATTTTAGTTTTTTCTTGAAATTCTCTAGAGCATTTCCCCAGTGGAGTCACCATTTGTTGTGTAGTTTTTTGCACACATGCCCCACTGAAAGTAGGGACCCTAGTTTTTTTAATTTTTTGGTGTCTTGGCCCTTATTTTTTGGGGGTTTTTCTTGCTTGAAACCCATGCTCTGATGTTCATCTTGCCAATTGGAGTGGCTCATTTGGGGAATTTTATTGAAAATCTTAAGATCTGAGTGCATTTCGGACTTTCCACCGTTTTTGGGAAAATCCGGCATGGTCGGATTTTCTCAGTTTTCTTTCGAAGTCCAGAAGTGGTTGCCTTTCAACCCAAATTCAGGGAAATCCGTCATGTCTGAATTTCTCTGAAGTTCGTTGCCCTATTGAATTTCTAGTTTTTGGTCTTGGCTATCTTATTGGTCCCATTAATGGCAATTTCATGACCCTTTTGGGGCAATGATATTCAATTTTGGGAAGTAATTGGCCGTTTTGAGTTTTTTATTTTCTTTTCATTTGATTTTGGAGTGTTGGAGCTTGAGACATGTAATTGAATCATGCATTTCAGAGCTATTTCAAGTGTTACCTTTGAATTTCATGTACACTTCTTGTATCCTACTTGTGTTTAAGGGTTCCTTGTTAGCATCACCAGTTCCAATACTTTCTACTCTCATGGTATGTAGATATGCTCTCTTCCTCTGTTAGTCTTCAATTACTTTGCTTTGTTTGCTTCTGTGTCATTCATTCTTTCATTATTTTCTTATGTGTGTGCGCCATGTTTGGGTATTTAGGGTTTCCATTATTTTGCTAGTCCACCCGGTTGATCACTGGATATTTATTTTGGTCTAGTATTTCACTACCCTTTTTCGGTGCTATCTTGTTCATGAGAAAGTCGTGGCTAGTTTTTGCACGCTTCCATGGTGAAGATTTTAGGGTTCTCGACCTAGGGCATAGCCAATCCCTCTCGAATTGTTGAGAGGTGAGTTTTAATTCCATATTTGATCCATTAGAGGTCTAGGTTACATTGCTATCGGGGTGCAGGCCCTGGGTCCGTGTTCATTCGATCCGTTTTGGTAAGGGAGAGAAAAATGTGGGTAAGTTTAGGTTTTTGACGTCTTCGTAGAATTCCTCTTACTCTGGATTTCCCCATATTTTCCCATTCCTTCTCTTTTGCCACTTAAAACCGAACTTTTATTTTCCTTGCAAAAATCCACTTCCTTCGAATTTTCCTGGTGTTTGTGATTGGGTCATTCCATTGGATTCATGCTTTGATGGTAATTTAACTTATTCCAGCTAAAATCCGCTTCCTTCATATTTTATCAGATGTTCCGTTCCTTCTTTTTTTTCCTGGATCAATTGGAATTATTGTTGTTTTCGGGGATTTCCGTCTCTAGCGGATTCTTCCAAGATATTGCTGAAATGAAGAATGTAGTGATTATTCTTATTGATGATATATTTAAGTGATCAAATGAAATTATGCTAAGTACTTCTAATGTTATTCCTTAACTAGATTATTGGATTAAAATGATATTGTAAGGGTTTGTACACTTGTTCCAGTGGATTCCGCCTGGTGTGGATTTCCCCGGAATTCCTCTCCAGTCTAGATTCTGTAGGGTCGGCTAAAACGCGAACTTTGAGATATGGATTTCTTGCATTTGTTGTTTCTCCTGGATCTCATTTTGGTCATCTATATTTTTTTAGAGGCACTATCAGGACAAGATGTTGATGGGCATGGAAATGGAAAGGCAATGGATCCAAGTGCAAAGAATTCTGCTATCTCTGATGTAGAGATAGTAAAATTGGATATAAAAAGCAAGATTCTTGAAAGCAAGCTGAATTCAATTTGGTCAAGGATCACTGATACCAATGTGGGTATGTGGAATTATGAGGAGTTCAAGACTGAGATGGAAGCATAGAGTCTTCCTCTTTTGGTTAGGAGAACTCTAGAATCTGGATTGGCACATGTAGTAGGTTTTCCTTCCACAATGCAATTCTATGTATTGGTGCTTGAGTGTGCACGAACTATGATAGAGGGACACAAAGGATAATTGGTCCCCAGGGAAGGATTGTGGAAAGCTTTGATCCTATGTCCATCGCTAGGACTTTTGATATGCCTAACGGGTCACATGTGGTGGATTTTGATATGGATGGTGCCAAGAAATACTATGAGGAGAATGTGGTTAAGTTCCAATAGGTGATCAACTCATGGTTGGAGAAGCCTAAGTCCCATTTCTCCAAATTTCCAAAGAAGCTATTCAAGGTCAATTTAAAAAGGGAGTATTACAATGTTATCACTCTTCTCAACAAACTAGTAGGGCTGAAGAGTGTAGGGGTGTTTGATAGCTAGATGTTTAATGTCATTGCTCGGATGGAGCAGGGAATAGAATACCACTGGCCAGGTGCCATAAGTGTAGTTATTTATGAACAAATGTGCAAGGTCTTACAAACCAAGAATTTCACCATGACTTCCTACCTAGTATATGCATTGGCAAGATTTCACCCATACAGGGGTTAAGCAATAGGGGTACATTTGGAGAAGATGCAATATATGAGGTATATCCACAGTTGCACCTAACAGGAGTTAGCTATAGAAGAGAAAATGATGCTTTCACAATGTATATTACCAGATTTCTCCAAGGTGTAGAACATGTGAGGATTTCTGACAAAGCTAAATAGTTAATAAGAAGGTATGGGGGATGGTTCATCTAGTTCCCTACTTTCTCTTACATTAGGATTGATGGCTGTCAAAGGGCTCCCTATAGACTCCTGAGGTACCCTACTATTCGTATTATATTATTGGAGGTCACTAGGCATATTTGTGAATTTGACATAATTATAAAGGGAGATAAGCATAAAATAGGATTTGGGAATCATTTTCCTTTGAAGATAGGAATGAATGAGGTTTTCCCTTCTATCCAGTCTACTCATGCTTCAGAGGAGGAGATGAGTAATTTTGGTCTCTCTTTCCATTCCAAGAGAGAAAAGTTTGACATCACTGGTGAGGTACAAAAGAAGGCCAGTAGGGAGTATAGCCATAAGGCTAATATTGAAGATTATTGGGTTAACCTTGATGATGAATTTGAGGTTAGGAAGAAGAAATTCTCTAGGTTGCTAGTGGACTTGGTAAGGTTATACAATGTGAAGGCCATCCCTAACCAGGTGGAAGAGGATGGAAATTTAATTCAGGGTCATGTCTTTGAGGTGTTAAAAGATAAACCAATTGGAGAGATTGGCTGGCTAGAAGAAGAGAAAATAGAATTGGACCAAATCATGGCTCTTGTGATCAAGTACACCAAAATGTGGCTAAAAGAAAAAATGTTGGAATTGGAGAGTGAGGGTGTCCAATGTACTTATGATCTAATGGGAGAATTGGAGTCTCATTCTGCCTTTGAGGAGTCAGAAGAACATGATCCTAAGGGTAAGACAAAATTAGATTCCCCTTTCAAGATTTAGGTTAGAGATGTTCAAACTGAAAAGGTGGGAGAAATAGGTAAATAGAGGAAACCTATTGCCAAGAAGAGGAGACATGTCTCGAGGAGAAAGGCTGAAAAAGACAAAGAAGAGAAGGAAGAGGTAGATGTTACTCCTCCATTAACAAAGAGAAGAAAGCTTGTGAAGCTATCACAAAACCAAGAATAGGATCCTAAAACTGATAAGGAGGTTGAGCCGCCTGTGATAGAGGTAGAGAGTTTATGGGAAAGAACAGAAGTGTATATGAGGAGGTCAAGGATTCCTTCCCCAGAGGATGCTGAGATGAAGGAGGATGTTCTAGTGACTTCTCCCATTGCTGAATAGGAAATAATTTCCCTTCCTCAAGATACTAATAGTGTACAAGAAGAACCAAGGAAGGATGAAGATCCTAAGGACTTGGGTGAGGAGGAATTTTACGACGAGGACCTCTACAATGCAAAGGTATAAATTGACAAGGTGACTCACTCTCCCTTGGTAACATATGCAAATTCACCTGCAGAGGAGAAATTGAAAAATTCTCCACAACAGGAGGAGATACCACCTAAGATTCCTTCACCAACACAAGTTATTGTGGAAGAGCGGTTGTTAGATAAGGAGGATCTAATCAAGGATATTGCCAGTATGTCGAGTGTTGAGAAGGATGCCCCTAGTGACCAGTAGGAGAAGGATAAGAAAGATACAATGGCAACTAAGTCTACTGTTCTGAGTTGGTTGGATAAAGAATTGAAGAGTAAATTGGTAATAGTGGAGGACACTCCTCATTGGGAAGACCTAATGGCCAATATTTGCAAAGGAAAAACTAAGAAGAAAGCTATGGTTGTGTCCAAGATTGAGAGAGATGGGTCAAGTAATAGAGTGGGTCACATTGCTACCCCTACTTTGGATAAAGATAGAGATAATGTGACTGCAAAGGATTATCCTGTGCAGACTATTGACTTGGGGCATGCTTCTGTGGAGTAGGATATTGAGGAGTATGAAGGATCCAGTGTTGTAATTGTGGCTAGGTTGAAGAAAGAGGTACAAACCAGACATCCATTAGAGAAGGAGAATGAGAAACTGAAGAAATATTTGTAGGATTTGATGAAACCCTTGCAGTCTATTATCTCCTCTTCCTCTGTTGCTGGTTTCTTGCCTCAAGAAACAGACTTTGAGCTTAAGAATATGAAGGGCACTACATATGCCATAGTTTCTTGGTTGTAGGGTGTTCAAACCAAATGAGATGGTGCCATAAAGGACTTCTTGTTGACTTCAAGAGATTCCATGAGGTCAGTGTACTGGTTGAATACTATGCTAGCTTAGGAAAAGGAGGACACTGATCTTCTACTGCAGAAAACGAGAACAATCATGGAATTTACTGAAGATAAGCTGGTAAGGAGTGGGATTCTTCCTTTTCCAAGGGTTTCCAAGCCTTGAGAATGGTTCAAAATTTTGTAGATGAGGCAGAAGGCCTTGAAGAAGATTCAAAAACCAGAAAGGTAGATGGAGGACACTCTTATTGGTATTCATGATAAGTGTATCTCATTCTTTGAAATTATGATAGGAAGGAAGAAGTTTGCTTTGAAACATCTCAATCTAGAGCAACTTAGGAAATGGTGGAGAGATTTTTATTCTCCAGTTAATGAGGGTCCAGTCACTGAACATCAACTAGATGATGCTACAACCTATATTATAGTTTTTGATAGATACTTATCTAATAGGGCTGATTGGGATGGTACAATAACGCAGGCAAGACATGACATTAAGTCTCTTGAAAGAAGAGTTAGGTTTTTTCATGTACCACATGTTGTTGAGTTGGATAGGGTATTGCTGGCCATGCATGGTGAAGAATATCAAGCTAAAGACAAGGATGGGAAGTAGCTATATAAGGTTACATTGAGATTTTTGCTTCCAATTACTCACATGCATTGGGCCAACCCTTTTATACCTAGGTCAACTTTGATGAAATTGGTGAAAATTGCACATTTCATATTGTATTTGAATATCTTTGAGGCTGACCTCTTGTATGGCATGTTTTTTTTTGCAAATTCTTATTTTTGGGCCAACCTATCTTAGGGATACACTATAAAATGGGCATGTTGCCTCATTTGAAATATAGATAGGTGATACTTAATTTTCATAGAGAAATAGAATAGAAAGTTCATATTTGAGTGAGTTATGGTTTATTTTCAAGCAAGTGATGTAACAGAAAGCTAGAATTGTTTCCATTTTGGATGAATTAATATAAGAAAGGATATTATTATTTGGTGTCTCTCTTGTGGAGCTTCATCTAGCATGGTTCTTGTTGTTCTATCTTTAAAATTTCTTATAAGTTTATACTTAAATAGTTTGGTGATGTTTAGGGTTTCATGTTTGGAATGTTTGTAGCAATCTCTAGTCCATACCTTTTGTAGTTAGCTGATTATTAGTTGCTTTGCAAAGTTAGCCTCAACTTAAAATTCTACATAGTTCAGTTATAAAGATTTGTTCATCTTAGTTTAAATAGGATTGTTTGAATGAATGTTTGTGATTTGAAAATCTTTGAATACCTTAGAATATTGTAATATTTCTTTGAGATTGCAGATTTATCTGGGTTAAACAGAAAGTGGTTTATGAGGGATCACTCTAATTTAAACATTTTCTCTTTTGGCATTATCAATCTTAGGGTTAGAAGTAGTCATAGAATTATCTCTGAAACTTTCATCTTTTTCTATTTTCTTTATTATCTGGGTTCAATCAAAGATTCCAAGTATCAATTCACTGTTTAGACCTGATAAATTTGAATTCCAATATTTGTTTGTAGTAAGGTCCCCTTGTGATTACCAACATTTTCACATTTATCTCTGAGTTGTTTCACTTCTTTGTCAAGATCTGATATTAGAGACCTTGGGGTTATCTCTTTTTACATAGATATTTACCTTTCAAGAGAGATAGGATATCATATTTTGTCTAAGTTGTTACTCTGTAGAAAAAACCATCAACAAAATTTACGTCTTAGGTAGCTCTCTATCTGAGGAAAAAAGTGTGGGTTCGAGATGAGAACATGGCGTGCTAGCATCTCATAGGTGCACTGGCATTTGTATGAATAGAAAACCAAAGAGACGATGTTTAATCCTAGAGAAAGGACTATTAACCTAGCTTACATGTTTCTAGAATGATAGAATGATATTAAGAAGAGTGAAACATAAACACGAATGTGATAAAGGAAATTTATTACCACAAGGGTGATGAAGATGATTTCGTACAACAATCCTCCCACCAACTTACTTGAAGATCTCTCCACCTACACATAGAAAATGGGGAAATGTTGGGGCTATTTAGTGGCCTGCCTTAGTTAGACCTCATCTTTGGTGTTTCCACCTCCACGAACAAAAAATTTTGCAATGATAGAAATAAACATAAAGAAGATAATATAAGCTACATAAATAAAAGACACTATAAAATAGTATGTTCTTAATCAACCAAAGACGATAGAGAAGATAAGAGGAGTTTACCACCTCTATCCAAAGTGCTCAAGGATTATGGAGGATAAAATGAGAGGAAATCAAACCTCTATTACAATGGTTTTTGTCATGTGCTCACACTATCAGAGTGAAAGAGTAGTGGATTTCTGCTATGGAGTCTAAAGTGTTGCTACAAAGCTTGAAGTGATTGAATCAAATTGAGAGAGTGCTCAAATGATCTTGCATGAGAGAGTGAAGAATACAAAGGAAGAGGATGGATAAAAAACCATATTCGTGTCGGCCAGCCGAAGAGGGGAATTACACTTTGACTTCCAATAGGAATTGTAATGTCTCTATAGGTTCTAACTGTAGGAATCTTCCAGGGATGTAAGCACTTCATGCAGATGTCAGTGTGTCGTGTTGGCATCCCCGATAGAAACACTCCTACTAAAACACAAAATAGGTGCCAAGTGGACTGTGAGCAACAAGCTTAAGTGGAATTAAGCCTCCACCTTGGGTTTTCTAAAGTGTGAGGGGGTAAAGGGGAATTTGCATTAGGGGTGAAAATTCATGCCTATATATTTCCCCCCCACTTTAGTGAGCACAAATATTTATGAGTGCTTCAATAAATTAGAGTAGTAAAAAGTAACCAGGTAAGAGATGTATACATGAACCAATGAGGAAACGGAGCATGGTATAGCAATCTTAGAAGTACAAGAAAGGACTCCATAGTTCCACAAAAATATATAGGTGAAAAATGAAAGTACCTTATAGGCTCACAGTCCTACAAGGGAGATCTCCTTCAAGAACTCTCACTTGAAGGAAACCAAGAAGAGGACCTTATAGATCCATAGACCTGAAAGGAAGGTATCCCCCAAGAACTCTCAAATGAGGGAGATCGAGTAGAGGGGAATCTAGAGATTCAAAGAGGGTGACATTTTTACCCATAGATAGAACATGTTAGGAAGCAACCACATAGGCCAATGAACAGATAGTCATTCAGACCATCACTAAGTTGTAATATTTTCAAAGGGCTCCCTCGGGAACCATTCAAAAAGGAGAGTCCACTCAAGGGATGTGTTGTTTGCAAATTGAAGTCTATTTGGGTTGCCCCCAACCTAGACATAAGGAAGTGAAACTAGTCTAGTCGGGCTGCCCTCGGACTAGATGTGAATAAGTGAAACCAGTCTAGTCGGGCTACCCCCGGGGTAGACGCCATAGATATTATTGAATTTTTTTGAAGGGATCCCTCAAGAACCCAATGTGAAAAGGAGGGGTCCACTCAAGGGACACATTGTTCAAAGGCTAACATCTTCTTTCTCAAATTGATTCATCATTAGGGAATCCTCTCAAAAGATGTTCACTTCATTAAGGAATTAAAAAGGAAGGAGATGCGCCCATGCAAGGGGAATAATAAGACTGTTCCCGCTTCGGATAATGGTTTTCAAGTCCTTTCTTTATGAACCCATGATGAAGGAAACATGTTACATTATGATTTCCAGTTGAGAATACAATTCTAACAAAGAAGTGTGTGAAGGGTCTTCAAGATAATATTTATTTGACAAAAAATGCATTTTCTAAAGATCCTGTAATGTAGAAGTAACGTTGTCAAATACAAGAGGGACAAGTCAAGCAAAGAAGAGAGAAATATAAAGGTAGAGGTAAAAATAAAAGAGAACACCAATGAAGGGCACATGGGGATCTAGTTTCATGGGGTTAGATCTGCCTTTAGTTATATATAGTAGCTAACAAAAATAAGAGATGAAAGATCATCAATCCTCAACTCGATCAGGAAAAATGCACGAAAGATAAAGTAAAAAATTGAGTCAAAATGGAAGGAGGCCTAAATACTCCCAACGCTTTGCATCATCCCTAATTCACCAAAAATCAATCACAAACATTGAAGAATTATTGTGCAAATAGAGGAAGGTTTACAACACAAAAACCACGCTTGTATCCAAGCACCAAAATGGGTGACAAGCATCTTTTAGGCACATATAGGAAAATCATAGGGGAAGCACATCACAAAACGCAGACATATCTAATCTAATGATCAAGAAGAGGGTCTTCCCCTAACACTGGTCAACCAAGAGGTCATCAGTTTCACACTCTAGATCAACGTAGGGGAAAGGATGATGAGCCTACAATTGTGTAATGTTAAGGGGAAGAGCTTCCAACCCTCCTGCAAGAAGGACCAGTGAGGTCTTCGTTGCTCAAATTTTTTGGATCTAAGGTCAACAAATTTGTGAAGATCACTGACAAAGTTAGAACTTCATCCATCGAGTTAAACATAAATTTTAGAGGAGTGCCATGCCTCACCTCTATGGATGAAGGAGTTCACACCCGAGGTTCACTACTAGGCTCACTGACAGACTTAGGAGCGGTGAAAAAATCAAGGGAGGCTGGGAATGGTTTCATCACTATGATAGAACAAGTCAGCATGGGGCCACCTTTCAGAGGAGGTGGGCTCTTCTCAAGTCCTTGATTCCTAGAGGGGCCATGCTCTACCTTCTTCTTCATTAGAGGAGGTGAAATCCCCATAGATGAAGCTAGGAGGATTGAGGGAGAAGAGGAAATAACCACAATAGATACGACCAAAGTGTTAACCATATCCATGGGCTTTGGGAAAGGTGAGACATCTTGAATGGAAGTCAACTAGGGTGGCTCTGTAGAAGGAGCGATAAATACCTGTACCTTTCTAGGCTTGTGTGCGCTCATAATGGAGGCCAGAAGAGATTCAAAGCTAGTTAGATCAGAGAAAGAAGAGGGGAGAGAGGAGGACATAGTAGGAGGGTTTTCCTTCCCTTCCTCCTTATTATATGAGGAGGCTTGCTTGGGTAGGAGAGACTTTCATCAGTGCTTGTTCTCGTATGCAAGGCAGTTTCTAGGACTCTTTGAACCAAAAGTTGAAACTTGCGAAGGGAAAAAAGGATTCTACTTAGCCATGGGAGTGTCCTCCATAGCTATTTATAGCAAAAGGGAAGACTCCTTGATGGGAGTGAAAGGAGAAGGTTCGAAAACCATAGGAGGAACAAACCCCACCACCTTAGAGGTGAACCCCTTTTTGTTTGGGGGAATGGGAAGAGGTCGAGGGGAAAATTATTTCCATGAGACTTTATTTCTGCCATACAGATAGTACCAAGGTCTTGGGGACCCATTAGGGAGATCCGATATCCTGATCTTGGGTCTTCGCCAAGGAGGAATCATTAGACTTGGTGGGTAGAGACCAGTCTTGTTCATCCAATAATCCTCCTAAGAAAGGGGAGTAGACGAGTCAACCCGAGAGGGAGAGAGATTCTCCTTTCCCTTTCGAGAGGAGAAGGCAACTAGTGGCTACACTGTGGGAAGGTTCAAGTTTGGTTGTCCCATGCCTCCAAACTTATACTTTACATAGTTCTTGTAAATTAGTTTTTTTCTTTGTGGGAGTAGACCGATGAGATTGGGCCAAAAGTGATCCAACGAGTATCCCCCACAAGATACCACAGGCTAATATCCAGTATCATGCACCATGTGCACAACACCTTCATGGGAAAAATTAAGGCATTTATGGATTACATAGGTGATCTCATTCATGGAATCCAACCAAGGTATGCCTAGCTTAACTCTAAACAAGTCCGACTTGAGAATAACATTGAAGACCATGTCTACTTTCCTGGGTCCTACTCGGATGGACAACATTATCAATCCATAAGGTTTAAGAGAAAGTCCATCATATGTATGGATGATGGATTTTGGTTTTTTTAATTCCTTCCTTTGTAGAGATTTTAAGAGTAATTTCTCCTCCATAATGACATTCACTCTACTCATGGGGTCGACTAAGAATCCTTTCATAATGTTCCCATTGAGGCAAGAAGGAATGTAGAGTGGAGAAGGTTTGTCATTTTTTGGCACATCTTCCAAAGTAAACATTACATCTAATGAGTTGGTCACAAGACAATGAGAGGGAGTAACAATAACCATGTTAACATATGCCTCAGGGCAAGAAACAAAATCATAGGGATTGATAATCATATTAGTAGAAAGTGACAGAAACATGTTCATGTATACCTTCAAGTCACTTTAGCTTTCACCACTGATTTTTGTGTGTTTTGTTTACTCCCATCAAGATGGATGGTACATTCCTCGATGCAATCTTGTATCTCATGAAGTAAGCGCATGTAGCATTTAGTATCATGTTTGTTAACTCAATGGTATTGAAAATATGTATTTTATTCATACCAGTTAGGATACAGTTCCCTAACTGGTTTACAAGGTGGCAACCTAAGGATCTTATCTTTCAATAGCTTCTATAAGATGGAAGAATAAGATTCTGATATCTTTGTAATATTTTGGTCACATCTGAGGCCATTGTTATCTACAGTGGTTAATACATTTGCAACAACTTTACCTCTTCTAGAGATTGATATGGTAGATCTCCCTTCAGAATGGGAGTGCAAGGGAGGACCCAAGAACTGAACCACCATCTTTTGCTACTTTGGTAAAGCTACACACAAATGTGTGAAACAAGAATACTTCATGAGGGTGAACTTATCTTGTCAATGTCTTTGTAAGTTCCCTATGAAGAATTTTTGTACATTAGAGTCGGGTAATAGATAAAAGATCAATTAGAAGAGTGCTTGGTATCACACTATAAAGTCTGCAATCTTCTCATTGTTTCCTTGTTTACCCCGAAAAAGGTCAAAGAAGGTCATCTTTGGTCCAATATTGGCTTGGAACTATCATGGGAACTAATTCACAAGATGATCGATCATGAAGATGGAATTATCGAGAAAAGAATTATACCAGTCCATTGATGTATCTTAGAGGGATCAGGGTAACAATTTTTCCATCAATGAATTGTGAGGGAAGAAATTTGTGCACAACGCGTTAAAACTGGACACATGTGTCTGTGGGTCCACTTTACCATCATATTTTTAAAATTTTGGAATCTTTAGAATCACAACCGACAATGGGCTATGTTTGAAGGATGGAAAATAGGTTGGGTCGAGGCTTGGGAAAGGTTTGCTAGCTGATTCTACATCTTCCCCATATTTTGAAAAAGGGTATTCAGAATAGGGTCATTAGAATACATAGAACCACTAGAACCACCACCAGAGCCACTGTCTAGCCGGTTGCCATGACTACCTCTAGAGCCACCACTGATGCCACCACCCCCAGTGTGACCTCTACCAGAACTGCCACCACTATGACCTCCACTAGAACCACCAATGCCACCTCCAATTCCAAAGTTTCCACCACCAAAGCCCTCACCAATAATCCCACAAAATCCTCCACCACCAGAGGCGTAAAAAGGGTTGAAGTGGAAACCTAAAGGGTTTATGATTACTTTGATAGTTTTAGAGTTTTTAGAAGTGATAGATAGACTGATTGAAGGGACCACATCAGTCATGTATACAGATGTAGGAGGCATCAAAATTTACAGTTGTCTCTCTTGTTCCCCGAAGAGGCCACCTCGTACCATGTGACTATGGTTTGAAGGGGAACATGCCTCAGCCAAACCAATGAGACTAGCCAAGATTTCTATGTCTGTCTGGTCTTTACCTACCATGTATTTTATTTCACTAATTGTCTTACCAGCCCTAGCCAGTTTTAAATTTCCTTCCAAGTGATTTTATAATGCACCCAACCCATTACTGAGGCTAATGAATTATTAAAAATGGATATGGATAATCTCATGCTCATTTACCAATGAGGAGGTTGGTGTCACAAGAGGGGTATGGACATGATTTGTTTCATCAAGAAATCTAGATTCACCTTGTGATACGTGCTCCTACGTGGATAGACCAACCGTAGAACCAGAGAAAAGGTCGGTAGTGAAACTAGAAGAGACCTTCATCTTTTCCATCAGAAGGTGTCACAAAATTCTTCTAACAATATGCCTAGAGGTCGTAGACTAGGTTGTGAAGCTCATAAAATTTCAAAAGACACAAGGGCACCATGACCAATAGGTACAAGATAAAAATATCAAAACACCCACAAATGGGTAGAAGTTGGTTCAAGTCGGATTCACCAAAAATATAAGAGAGGGGGACCAACCACTGCAAGGCCCTAGGTCACAAAAGGCCAAGAGAGATAAGGCTTCCCTAACTTACCTCAGTTTAAAGGAAGATTAGGATAGGAGGGATGAGAATGATGAGGACTATGTGTCCTTCGACCACTCTACAAACCTGAGAGTTGAAAGGAGACTATATGAGTCACTTTTTAAGGTCAAATGTACGTCTCAAGTAGCTCTTTGTCAGAGGAAAAAAGTGCAGCTCCAGGATTAAAACGTGACGTGATGGCATCTCATAGGTGCGCTAGTGTCCATACGGCCATAAAACTAAAGAGATGAGGTTTAATCCTCAAGAAAGGTATGTCAGCCTAGTTTAGAGGTTTCTAGAATGATAAAATGAGATTAAGAAGAGTGAAACACAAAGTCAAATGTGATAAAGGAAATATATTACCACAAGTTGATGAAGATGATTTTGTACAAAAATCCTCCCACTAGCTTGCTTCAAGATCTCTCCACCTACACAAAAAAAAGGGGGAGATGTTGGGAAGGTTTAGGGGCCTTCCTCACTCAGACCCATGCTTTGGTGTTTCCACCTCCATAGACAACCAATTTTGCAATGATAGAAATAAAGATAAAGAAGATAATACAAGCTACATAAATAAAAGACACTAATAGTATGTGCTTACTCAACCAAAGATGATAGAGAAGATAAGAGGAGCTTACCACCTTCATCCAAAGTGCTCAAGGCTTGTAAAAGAGAAAATGAGAGGAACTCAAGCCTCTATTACAATGGTTTTTGTCCTATGTTCATGAGTATTAGAGTGATGGAGTAGTGGATTGATTCTATGGAGTGTGAAGTGATACTACAAAGCTTGAAGTGAGTGAATGGAATGGAGATAATGCTCAAAAAATATTGTAAAACTATTTTTGAACTTGAGAAAGGATGAGAGAGTGAAGAATATGAAAAATGGCTATATTTTGGTTGGCCATCCGAAGAGGGGCGTTACACTTCGAATTCCAATAGGAAGTGTAATGTCTTTGTTGACTCTAGCCATAGGCATCTGCATGGGGCATAAGCATGCCACGCGGACGTCTACACGTCGCATGGGTGTCCCCAAAGAAAAAATATCCTACCGACACAAAAAATAGGTTCTAAGTGGACTATGAGTAGCTGGATTAAGTGGAATCAAGCCTCCACCTTGGGTTTTCTAAAGTGTAAGGGGGTAAAGGGGAATTTTCATTATGGATGCAAAATTATGCCTATATAAATACTTAGACACTTTTAAAGATTTCAATACAGTTATATATTATTTTATGGAATAGGTTTAATGGTAATGTTGATGAATCATAGTCATTCATATTCCAGTAAATTTTGTGCATAAATTTCACTTATTTGATGAAAATCAATAGAAGATTCTAAATTTGAAACTATTTCATTGATTTATCTGTGAATGGAATTTCTTTATGTTTGTTGATCTATGAATTTTTCTTAATGAGCTAGTGATGTGTTTTGGTTTTGTTTTATAAGTTTTAATGATGATGAATGATTGTATGTCTTGAAGTAGCACTACGAATGCATGCAATGTTGTAGAGTATTTTGTGGATTTTATCATTTTGTAGTTCTAGTTATTTGAAAGAGATGCTCATTATGAAGTTTGTATGTCTAACTTAAAGTAAATTTACATTTATGATTTACATCCCATAGCTTGTTCTATCTTTTTCTATTTATTTAGTCCCCCAAATGATAAGTTAGTTTATATTATGCATTTTGTACCCTTTACCAGCAAGCCCCTTAAACATTACAGTTGCATAGTCCATTGAACGACACCAAGATAGTTGAGAACCAACTACAGAGACCTTGGAAGATAGGTGGCTATAGGTTATCTATCTTTTTCAGGAGAAATAGGGTAGTAATACTTTTTTTTATCATTGTTGTGTTATTTTGATCATCAACATAACTAGCACTAGAAGGAGGTCCTAAAGGAACAAACTGGAGTGAATTGGGTCATTTTCACCAAAAAGGTTCGGAAGAATTCTCAAATCCTTTGCAAATCTTGAACCATTTCTCAAAATATGAATTCCTACTAGGCCTAGAACTTATAGAGCTCACCCACTCCACCTATATTTTCACCAATATTACCATTAGCACATCCAAATCCACTACCACCCATGTCATTCTTTGTAAATAACTCTTCGCCATTGGGAGTCATTCCTAGTGGCATTCATGAGATGCCTAAGAATCCTGAGATAATTTGTCCTAGGTACTCCCATAGAGAGTCATGAAGTGTTGAAGAGCATATATAGGAATTGAAATATGCTTGTACATGGGCTCAAATAGCCCAACATGATGTTGCATGCAAATTGTTTCCCTATTTCTTAGGAGATATGGCCTATAATTGGTATCTGAACTTACCCACTCGGTCCATCTTGAGCTATGAAAACTTAGAGGATGCCTTTATCAATCAATTATGGGTCTATGTGAATCCATCTATCTTATATCACCAGTTTTACCTGATTAGGAAGGAACCACATGATTCATTTCCCCTCTTTAATATTCATTTCCCCTCTTTAGTATAGACAGTTGCAAGATCCTTATCTGGTGGCCAAAAAAATTTCCATCAGATCTTACCCGAAGGCCATATACCTTCTCATTGGTCTATTCATCTAAAGAAATTATCTTGGAACAAATATTGATTCATTCTCCAAAGTGTATCACCTTTCCATTAAATTAAAACAAAAAATAAGCTCGTAATCAAGCAACCTTGGAGTAGTTTTTCCTCCCTTAGGATACCCTTTGATGCCTAATCCAAGTCCACTATTCAATAAAGTCCCAAGGATGTCCCACTCTGCTTATGGAACCTTAGCTGAGATAAAAATTCCTTCCACACAACTATGGATAAATGGGGTGATTTTAGATACATCCCAAAAGGATAAAAACTCACCTAATTTCATTGGAAGATCCAATTCTACAACTCACTCACCCGCTGTAAATTCTATAGAAAGTGAGTGTACCACCCAATTGACTTCAGAGGTAGAAAAATTGAATAAAAATATATCTTAGGTGACTAATGGAATGGCCCAACTAAATCTAAACCTCTCTTAAGCCCAAAATAAAAATTAAGGAAACCATGGTCAAAGACACAAAAATCAAAACCAAGGAGGATTTTCTAGTCAAAACAATTATCCTAATACAAACCAGAGAAATTATCAGGATCAAAAATTCCCCGACCAAAACTATCAGAACCAGAATAGGGGATATAATCAGAGGTCAAATAATAATAGGCAATAGAATACTAGACCAAAAAATGGGGGAGTTCCCCATAATTATCAGTGTAGTTAAGAAAAGCCTCACACTGAAAATGTAGCAGATTTGAATCTCTTGATGAATTGGTGTAGGTTACATGACATTGCTCTTCTTTCTGAAGTTAATTTCCCTAAAATTGAAAAGGTTGTCAAGATAGCACAAGATGACTCCCACCTGCCACAAGAAAATACCAACCAAGGTAGTGGATTGGTGGATACAACCATGCATTTTGAGACAATTGATGGATGATACCAGTTTCCTATGTAGGGAGAGAACAAACCAGAGGAAGAAATGTATGATGATCAGGCCTTTTAAACCAAGGGAGGCCATTTTCTGAGGAATCAAAACAAGAGGTCATTTAATACATCCTCCTCTCCTAACGCGATGGTTCCTTTGAATAAAAATGCTAACAACAATCCACCTCTACCGAAAGGCCTGTCAGATTCACAAAAAAAAGGTAATTTTGGTTTTGTTCCTTGGTTTCCTAGGAATAAAGATATAGAATTTGAATTTGTTTCAGAATTGCAAAAAAAAGGACTTCTCTGTCATTCTTCAACATCCCGAAGTGGTGTCCTACCCAACATGATATTGTATTGAAAGCCTTGGAGGAGGTAGATAAATCAAAAGGAATGAATAAGGAAAATCCAAGCAATGGCATGAATGCAACTCTATACAGAGGTAAGATAGGGACACCCCCATTCCTTTTGATCTTGATGATTTATGGAAAGAATCTACAAAACTATCTCTTAGATTCTAGAGCCTTAGATAATGTCATACCCTTCTCTATTTATAAAAAAATGGGTTTAAGTCTGGTTCAAACTCACAAGAAAGTGATAAAGCTAGATAAAATTGAGGTCACTGTCATTGGTGAATTAAAAAATATGTATGTGCAGATTGGATTAGACCCACGGATACAGCCATATATAGAAATTCAAGTGGCTAATATACCTGAAACATACAATATATTGTTCAGTTGAGACTTGATGAAAATTCTTGGGGGTTATCTCTCTCTAGATTTCTCACACATGTTGCTCCAATAAAAAGGGGTAGCAACCCAGATTAGAATAGAAAGTGAGCCCCGGTTGAAACATATGATCAAAGAATATGATTTCTCAATGAGGTAGCATATTTCAAAGCTGAGATGGGAGTGTATAGGAGAGAAGAAGAAATTTTGGCCTTCTCACTGGTCAACCTTGAACACTCACAACCTTTAGAACCTATGGATGATATGATCATTGTTAATCACCAAGTTCTAATGAGGAAATCAAAATAAGACATGCTGATCTTAGGAGATGACATTGATCTATGGAGTCTTTTACTCCCAAATTGATGTAGGGTTCACTACTAGTCATTCTAAAATGACATGTCAACCCTATGTTAACATTTTAAATCATGTATGTTGGTCAAATGAGAATTGTGAGTCCCACCCCAAAATACCTTCAATTCAGTTCCCATTTGAGGTTAGGGATGGAACTATACTAATAAGGAATGTTCATACTAGAGACAAGGTCACTTCCCATGTTGTACATATCGAGGTCTTATTGTTTGATTCACACGATGACCTTGAGAAATATCAAAATTTGATCAACACACCTACCCCTACTAATCTTCCAATACCTAAGGGATTTATCAAAAATATGACCAACTCTAGGAGTGTTGATCAAGATGAGATGTAGGGAATAGCCCCTACACAAGTTACAAATTTGAATGAGGAACCAGATCAATACCATTTGCACTAGACTCCTTAGCCTGAAATGATAAACCAGTTTGAGACTCCAGTCACTTTCCACAAAAAACACCCATGACTCACCCCAAGAAGGAGACCTTAGCTAAAGACCAACAATGGACTCTTAAGTTTGAAAAATCTAAGTCTAAAGCATGGAGTGGAGCTGGATATGACCAAAAAAATGCAAAAGGGAAAACACATTTTTCTTCTGATAGGTTGCAGTTTGGCTGCACCAATAACATTGAAAAATATGAAGCACTTGCTAGAGGACTGATGTTTACACATCACAAGAAGATCATAGCTTTGAAGGTCATGGGAGACTCTAAGGTAATCATTCAAAAAATTCTACAGTCAGTATACATGTCATAATAAGAGGTTGGTTGCATACAAGAACATGGTATGGACTCTGATAGAGGATTTTGATGCTTTTGGAGTCAAATTGATTCCCAAAGAATAAAATTATATTGCAGTTATACTGGGTGTCACTACAAGTACTTTAAAGCCCATGCAATATTCCAAGCTAAAAATATTCTCTGTGGAATTCGTGTCCATCCCCGTAGTTCTTGAAAACATTAGAAATTTCCAATTATTTGATGATGATCAACATATTCTTTCTTTCGTCACAAGTTCAGAGATGTTTGAAGGGAAGATTATTGATGAATCTGATTGAGATCATTGAGATTGGGATCCAAAAAAAATTGATGTGGAAGGCATAATCAACCTGAAATCCAACAAAATTCCTAAGGGAATGGTGTCCTTGGAGAGAATCTCTGATTTTGATGCTCAAGCTCATGAGAAAGTGCACGTAGATGATAGAGGGAAATATGAGTCGTACAACTTAGAAGACCTAGGGCTAGAGAAGAATATTTTTATTGGTAAAACCTATCCCAATGAAATCAAAGAAAAAATATTGGGAGTACTAAAATGAGACATCGCGGCCATATCCTAGGGATATGAAGACTTGAAGACTTTTGAAACTTCGATAAACAAGCACACCATCCCGTTGAATCTTGAAGCAAAGTATTTTTGACAGAAGCAGTGCCCAATTAATGCTCTCATTGAATCTCTGATTCTTAAGGAGGCACCAAATTTTTTGTCTACAAGGATAATTTTTCTAGTAAGGCACTCCACCTGGGTCGCTAATCTGGCTCTTGTTCATAAGAAGAGTGGAAAAATCAGATTATGTGTCAACTTCAAAAATCTGAATAAAGCTTCAAAGAAGAAAAATTATCCACTCCCATCCCTTGATGAGGTGCTGAAAATAGTTAATGGTTCACAAATTATGTCATTCCTAGATGGATATTCAGGATGCAATCAGGTATTGGTTAATCATGTGGATAGAATGAAAACTTCTTTCACTACCAAGTGGGGGACATTTTCTTATCGATGGATTTTGCTTGGTCTCATCAAAATTGGGGCCACATTTCAACACACAATGGACATGGCATTCAAATACCTAGTTTGTCAATACATTATCATCTACATGGATGATTTAATAGTATTCTCAAAGAATAGAAAAAACCATGTTGCATACCTATGAAAGGTCCTTCAAAAGTGCATAAGTTATGGTGTCTCTCTTAATCCAAAGAAGTGTGTATTTGGGGTTTCAGAAGGAAATCTCTTGGGTCACATAATATCAAACCAAGGAATATCAATTGACCTTGATTGAGTGGAATCAATTCTCAAGTTGACCATGCCAAGAAGTATAAGGGAAATGAGATATTTTTTTGAAAAGATAAATTTTGTAAGAAAATTTATAATCGGGTTTGCAGAGAATGTCAAACCCCTAAAAAAATAATGAAGAGAGATGCTAAGATTGAGTGGAGAAATGAGGCTAAATCTGCATTTTCTCATATTAAATAGTTTATTTTAGAGGCACCAGTCTTAACTAGCTCTGATTATCTAAAGCCTTTTTATATATATTCTTTTGCTTCTGACCATTCTCGTGTCGTTGTTTTGCCATAGCGAAAAGATGAAGGAGACAAAAGACCTATAGATTTTATGAGTTCTCCATTCAAAAATGCTTAATTTAGGTATCCACCTTTGGATAAATAGTATTTTTGACTTGTGAGAGTAGTCAAGAAGTTCTTACACTATATCCTTTGTAGTCAATTTATTTCCATAGTTCTTGACCCTGTTGTAAAGTCCCTTCTTATCTAGAGTGAATATGGAAAGAGACAAGGGAAATGGATGGAAATCTTACAATAATTTGATCTTGAAATCTATCCAATGAAGTTAGTCCATAGACAAGGCCTATCCAAGGAAATGGAAGACGTTGATGCTAAGATCGCTTGTCAATAGTATATGGTATAGTCATTTATAGCCAATCCTTGGTATGTTGGTTTGATCTTTTTGTTGATAAATAAAAAATTTCTAGAGGGAATGAATGCTACTCAGAGGAGAGCACTCAAGATGAAGATTTACCACTATATGCTCAAAGGGGGAGCTTTGTACTGAAGGAAAGTTGACGGAATTTATCTATGTTTCCCTGATCAATAGCAAGCGAAACAATTCATAATGGAATATCATGGTAAACACGGTACTATACATGGTTTTGTTGATTCCATGGCACACCAAATTTTGAGATTCGATTACTACTGGCCCCATGTATTATGGGATTCTCACCAGCATGTAAGGACATGTCATACATGTTAGACTTTTGCATCCAGGGAACACAATATAGCAATTCCTCTACAACCCGTCTACGAGGTAAGGCCATTTGCCCAATGGGCATTAGATTTTGTTGGGGTGATTAACCTGAATTATTCTAGAGGACACAAATTTATTTTAATGGCAACCGATTACTATACACATTGGACTGGAGCTCAGCCTTGTAAGAACAACACCATCAATGTGTTCATCAAATTCCTCAATGAATGCATTGTTACTAGGTTTGGAGTGTCATTTGCCCTGGTATGTGATAATGTTCCTACTTTCTCTTTTGTAGAATTTATTCAATGGGCATATGAGCATAAAATTGTGTTGAAATATTCTTCTAATTACTACCCACAGGGGAATGGAGTAGTTGAGTCCAAAAAAATAAATTTTTTGGAAGTAATTAAGAAGTTAGAAATTAACCCTAGGGATTGGCATAATCAACTTAGATTTCCTTATGGGCAGATAGAAATCGTATTAAAGCCACCTTAGTAAACTTTCCATTCAACTTGGTCTATGGCTAGGATCCAATTTTTTCTATTCATTTATAGATACATGTTCTTAGTTTTATGCAAGAAATCTACTCAAATGATGATAGGATAGAGGTAAAGTTGACCATTTTATTGAATCTGGAAGAACAAAGAGATCCTTCTTTACAACAATTTTCTAAGCAACAAGCTATTGTCAAATGTTAGTTTGAAAAAAGAGAAAAAAATAAAGCCTTTAGAATATCAGATCTGGTATTACTGTGGAATAGAGAAAAGGAAAGAAAAGGGGACCATCAAAAGTTTGACCAACTTTGGTTGGGTCCATACCAGATTGTCGAGATCCTTGGTGAGAATGATTTTCGATTGAGCACTTTGATGGGAGAGCCTGTTCCATTTCCAGTCAATGGGTAGTTCCTCAAACATTACTTTGGTTCATGAGGATCTGATGTTCTGGTTGGATGTATATATGTTTTTAGTTGGTTTGTTTCTTTTGTTTTCTTGTTTGTGCTTTGTTCTTTTGTTTGTTTTGGGTTTTTGTCCCTTTTTTTTGGGTGACCTCAATTTGGCTCTATTTCAAAATTCGGAGTGGTTATTCAATGTATACTAACAGTACTAGGAGAGAAGTTGGTTGAGTTATTTTCAAGTATGTATGTTGAACGTTTTCATTTCATGACCTATGTATTGTGTTCTTTTTATATAATTTTTTTGAAAGGTTAAACATGAACAAGTATATTGTAAGAGATCTCATAAACCATGGTTAAATATTTCATAAAATAGATAAGAAATTTTTTTCTACATAAAATCCCATTTGTCTCTAAGTGACTGTATTTTGGATTGGAGTGAAAAATATAAATCTTGACACTATCATGAAATCCATTTTAGTTCTCAACCCCGAATCTCAGGTTGTTATATTTGAGTATTGAGAAAAGTTAATAAATAATTCTTTCAAGAAAAGCTTATAAAAATGAGAAGAAGAGAGAACCATTGCATGATGATAAAATAAATACAAAAAGGGTAGTTCAAGTATCTCTACTGGGGCTATGGATTCTTGAATAATAGTGGAGAAATTCTTGGATAGAACTAGAGGTATCTTCGTCAAGGCTATAGATGCTTAGCTGGCAGCGGAGAAATACCCAGGATATCATTGCATGATAGTTTAAAAGGTTTCAACTTACGTAGCTTGAATCTTGAATACAACTGTTTAAGAGTAGGATTTTTTACAAAAATAGGTGCACCATGTATACACACACTCAAATTCAAAGTAGTTAATTTTGATCTTCATTTCAACTTCAAGCTCAACCTTTTTTTCCATGACTGGTCATACTTGAGTGTAAAACATCCATGAACTAGAGGTTCTGGGTGATTGAATTCTTTAGTGTCTTGAAAATGGGTAAACTATTTTCCCAGCCGAGTCACCATTTTTTATGCCTTGCATAACCACCCAATTTTTATTTTTCATCAAAATGGGTCCCCCTTTATTTTATTTTTGTCCTTGATGTTTTGCTCGGGACTTAGGAGTTGTTCTTTTCTCCTTGGTCCTTGTTTTTTTTTTGCTCTGGCAGAAGCCAAAGTGGAACAAGATCTAACCTCAAAACTTGGTAAAGGTTCCCAGTCTGGATTTAGCTCTGATTCCTCTCTTGTTAGTTTTCCTTGTGTTTTTTTTATTTTTGTGTTTTATTTGGGATAGGTTTTTCCCTAGTCTTACTTCCTTTGTCTTTTGTTTTTGGTCGGTGTTGTTTTCTTTTGGCAGGATCGGATCTGGATTGGAACTAAACTCAAAACTTTTGTAAACTTCCAAGTTCGGTTTTGGATCTGCCTTTGCCCCCACCTTTGCATTTTGGTCATTTGTTTTGGTTTGGTTTCGGTTCCTTTGGTCCCGATCCTACCTTTTTTAATTTTTCCACCCCTTTTTGTTCTTTGCATTTTTCTCGTCTTTGGCAGGAGCAGATTTGGAAGCGGAATCAGAACCAAATCAGGAACTTTGCAAAAGGTTCCTTGCTTAGTTTCAATCTTGTTCCTTCCCTCATTCCTTGTTGTCTTCTTCCCCGTGCTACTTCTGTTACATGATATTTATGTACTCATTCCCACTTTGATTTTGCACCCAACCAACTACATTAATTACAGGCCCTCCATACGTGTGAAATTGAATTCAAAACCTTAATCAAGGTTCATTTTCTCATTACTATTATTGCCTAAATTGTGTTAACAAACGAAATCCTAGAAAGCATTAAAGAGAGGCACAATTTAGTCAAGGGTAAGCACCAACAAGAAGATTTTGATCGAGTTTAATCCTATTTGGTAGCATTTTGAGGTAGGTGTTTTATCTCCTATTGCATTTCACGTGTTGTTTTCTATTTTTGTTTGTTATGTTCTTCACACATTCACAAGATTTTTCTCATCAATCTTCACTTTCCTTTGTTGTTTCATTTTTGTTTTGCCTTCTTTTGTTGGTATTTTTCTTCCGTTTTTGGTGTGTTTTTTCTTTGTTTGTCGGTCTATCACTGTTTTCCCATTTTGGGGATGTCATACTTTTGTGCCCTATTTTCATTTAGGGTTTTCATTTTGGATGGGTCTCAGAATTTTAAAAGGTTTGAAATCTAGTGAGGGACTTGTCTGATCTTATTCCCGTGTTGGTTCAATAGTTTTAATGAGGTGTTTGTGATGCCCTAATTTCTTGAGTTTATAGGTTACGCAAACTAGGGTTTTTGTTCTATTTCTTTATAATATTGTGCCCTATTTGGCTTCATCCTACCTCAGTCATATTAATAATTCAGTTACACCTTAATTTTAAGCCTCCTCATCCCTTCATGTGACCTCTTTCTAAGTTGTTATGCTTAGTTAGTTATGATTACTTCATGTTTAAGGATAAAGTGATGACAACAGGGTAGTAGATGAACTCAATTTATAAGTGGGTGACTGGTTCATGTTCCATCTTAGGCCCACTTCTAATGCAGATTAATCTATTCCAAATCCTTTCCACTGGTGGAACTAGAACCAGAATGGAGGTGAGACTTGAAACTATGTAGTGTTTCGGGTCCAATTTTCATTATGATTTCGATCCCTATTCTAATGTTGATTCTGACCCTGAGCTCACCAACACTAGAATCTTTCCAATGCTAATCCCTTTCTTGGTTTTTCGTTTGATGAGTTTCAAATTTCACTAAGTATAAAAGGCTACCTAGGGAAGGACAAGGTAATATAAAAGCTAAACCTTCTAATGATGATATTCATGTTTTCTATTGATCTGATCCATGGTTGTCTTGGAGGAATAAATAATGTCAAGAACATTTGTAGAAGTTTCACAAATGGAAGTACAAGTTGTAAAGAGTTCAAGGCAAGTGAAGTAAAATATGATGAAGGTGGAGTAGCTCCCCTATACTTTGAGATACAAACACCAGAGTGACACTCCCACAACTAGCAAGCTAGATTTAGGATGGATCGATCTTACATACACTAATTTGGGATCATTCAATTGTGAGGAGATGATTCTTGATACTTTTGCGGAGGAGGTGAATAGGAGGACATAAAGAATAGTACAATCTGGGCTAGCTCATGTTACAATTTTCTCTCTATTAGCTCACTACCTTTAGCTCATCTTGACTGCATGAGGAGCTTACAATCCTATATAAAGGTAGTGTATGGAACAACAAGGAAATTTAATAATTGATTTATCCCCAAAAATGACGAGTTTCATGTTTAATGCACCTTCCCCAAAGAACCCTAAGAATTTTATTAAAGTAGAAGCATTGCAAAAAATTAATAAGGATAAAGAGATTAATAGATCTCACATGAAAAACAAAGTGGTTGAGGATGGAGAACAAGTCCTTAACCAAGATGCTTGAATAGCCTAAGAGGGGAGAATTCAAGAAGTAATTTGATGACTTAATTCTGATGCTCTCCAGGGTGTTTGGAAAGAAGAACTTTGCATGCTTCAGGAAATGGATGTTCCCATTCATTGAATCTATTTTTGATGTAAGACAAAACATTGATTGGTGCATGATATTATCTGATAATTTCCACAATCAGATGTTGAAGCTGAGGGAAACAAAGAACATATTTATGACTTCTTATGTTATATATGTTATTGCAAGGATGGGTATCTTTCCTAGGTTGAATGCAATAGGAATGTTCGGAGAAGCCCTTGGACAATAGAAGGTATGGAATCACTATGATCAATTGACCTTGAAAACATTAGAGCTGCACTATAGAAGGGTCAATGATGCATTCCTTTATATCATCATCAATTAGTTGACTACGGATGTTGGGTTTAGATTAAGTAGAGAAGCCATGACTCTCATTATTGAGTGGGGACATTGGTATATCCAATACCCGAAGTTCTCCTTCTTCTGGTTGGTAGGATTTGATGGGCATCCTCATTTTCTCTCAAGATTTTGCAATGATAGGATTGTCCTTATGGAATTTATATATCAAGCCATGGGAATTAATCCTAATTTTTCCAACAAACATAAGCCTAGGTGCCATAAGTTCCCAATGAAGTTGGGAGAATATTGTTGCTTTCACAATTTGGCTGCAAAGGCAATATGTGAAGAACTGAGTTACTTGAAGTTAGGATTATACACAACTCGAATTTTTTTTGATCTAGCGTAAGATGAATGGTCTAAATCCTATCATTTTATATAAACATTACAATTTTTTGGAGGAGTTTTTGATTGAACTAAGAGATGATTGATGAGGTAAAAATAACCTCATCATAATAAATCTAGGAAGCTTACTTTTGCTAACTCAATCCTAAGCCTATGGCAATTTATTAAACTTTAGGAGAATTAATTGCTTATTTTAAGGAAAATAATGCTTTCTTTCTTTCTTTGATCAATTGAGGAAATTTACCAAAGCAGGTTTAATGGGTTAACTTGAGTGTTTTTGTAGGGAATAATAGTTCATCATGTGGTTGTGCAAAATTTTAACTAGCACATGCCTCAAGAGTAATACTGTGAACCCACTCCTAGATGTCTAGATGATACATCGATGATTTAGTCTATGTTCTTTAAAATTTTGTTGTTAAAAATTTATGGCTCTTCTCGAGCCATCTATATGTTTATGAGCTTTAAAGACATCATAGTTAGTTTTAAGTTGAGGAAGACTTTTTCAATGGCTATCCATTCCATCTTAAATTTAGCATTTAGTTATAAATTTAACTATAATAATGTAACTTCACAAGTGATGAATAATACATAGGAAGTATCATTATGTTGTTCACATGGTTTTTCAAAATGCTATTGAAATGAGTTACCTGATTTTTGTCTATTGGTAAACTGTTAAATTTTGAATGATGATGACTGTTTTTAATGAAAGGACTTAAGAACATGTAGCTTATGTGATTTAAAGATGAACTGTTAACCCATGAGCTAGCCACTCGAGGGAAGTTAGCTTAGATATATAAGTATTTTACTGTTAAGTTATTTTCTTTGTTAAAGGTAAATTATTGTTCAGTAGGAAGTAACTAAGTTGTCAAACAGTCGAGTTAGTAGTTCCAGAGCACCATTTTTTTAATCTTTATGAGTTATATTTCATAGTTGATAAAATCCTTTACTATTTAAAAGATGTTTCATTGTCTATTCACTTACTTTTTTATTTCCATAGTATATCAGTTGTTTAGTTTTCTTGTTTCCATACTTTCTAGATTAGTCATAATGCTTTCTAAATTATTTTTCTTATGCTTTTTAATTTAGTATTTCTGGTTTTTCTAAGAGTGAGATTATTTTCTAGTTAAATAGTAATGGCCTTAGACTATATCTTATTTTTGTAGTTTAAAATAAAAATAGAAAAATATAAAATGAGTTATCCATATAGTCTCCTTCTGCAAACTGCCTTGGACTTTGCTTGGTTGACTAATTGACATTAAATTATTCTAAAGTAGTAGGACCTAACGATAGCCTATCAATGACTACAATGTTAGGAGGAGGGGCTATGAAAGGCTAACCATCCCACAAATGGTTGAATATGGGGTAAAGGAAGACATTCCTAATACACTATCAAATGAATTGTTCATTGATATTAAATAGATTTCTAGAATAGTGATGGATAGAAGTATCTAGTGGGTGGTCATAAGGGTAAAGGAGCCACAGGGTCAAGTTTCAAAGAAGAGAAAGGCAAGAGCTACCCAAGCATATAAAATAACTAAGAGGAGGATGACTCCTAAGGAGCAATTATAGTATTTGCCTCCTATCTCTAAGGGAGATGTTGTTCTAGAAGTACCCATTCAAGAAACCCAAGAATCATTGGGTTTGGAAACTACTATAGTTAGAGAAGGGTATTAATCACATCCTCCTCTTCCTAAAAAATATTTTGGAGAAGCACCTATAGGGACCCTCCATGAGAAAGCTAAAAATCTTAAGGGAAAAGAAAAGGAGATTGAAATTCATGACATAGATACCAATTCAGAGGCTTACGTAATCGAATGATGAGCCTCTTATGACTAAATCTACTAAGAACATTGGAGATGTTGGGACTAAAAATGTCTTAACCCTGAAGGACCAATGGAAGTTTTTTGAGGATGATAAGAGAGAAGTTGATGCCTAAGCTAGAGTGGATGCAAAAAAACAACAAGAATTGGAGGCTAAAGCTAAATTTGATGCATTTTCCAAGCAACAAGAATTAGAAGCTATAGAAAGGGCCAAAGAATTGGAAAGAAGAAAAAGAGAAAGAAGAGCTTCTACTGAAACAAAGGGAAATAGATCAGAAAGATAAAGAAGAAAAGGATAAATTAGCTCTGTTATAGAAAATTTGGGAACTAGAAGAATAAAAGGCTAAAAAAGAGAGACAGAAAGAAACCCTTGAAGCTAAGTTAAAACTAGTGGAGGAGGCTCAAAGAAAGAAAGAATAAGAAGAGATAGAACTGAGAGGACTTGAAGAAGAAGAGCAAGCTAAACAAGAGTAAGAAGCTTCTAAGATGTGGTAGAGGGCTGAGGAATTAGAGAGGCAAAGAGATCAGATGTTAGAGGAAAGGAGATTGGAAGTGGAGGAAGAGGCCAGGAGAATATAGGAAGAAAAAGAGAAAGCTAAGGCTAATAGATTGGCCAACAAAAAGGAAGAAAATGAAAAGAAGAAAGAGGTTGATTCTCAACCTAGGGTGGCACTCTGTCAACCCCTCTCTCCTGCCACATCCTCTTTTACACAAGTGATAAATCCTCCTACTGCTCCAACATGGCTAAAACTAAAATTGGAAAGAAAACAGACAGTAAGACCCCAACCCCTTCACTGGGATGATGTAATGAAATAAATTTAAAAGGAAAGGCCTAAGAGAATGACTAGATTTATTCACTCTACTAGGATAACAGATGTTGGAGAGATTGTAGATGAATGTTCCATTCCAATACTTGATAAAGATAAACAAGAAATGCATCTAATTTATTATCTACTAGGAATAGTGAATTTGGGAAGGCCTACAAGGAACCAACAGATGAATCTTATAGATATTGTAGCCTCTTACACTAAATCAAGGATGGTAAAGGACAAGCAGAGGAAGGATGAGCTCAAATCTTAGGTAGACCTGTTGCATAAATTCTTGAGAGATTTGTCTTCTCCTATTTCTTCACAACTTTTTGCTCTTGAGACCCCAATTTTATTGAGCAGGGAAGATGCAGACAACCTGCTTGAAATGAGAAATAAGGTGAGAATTATGGATAGATGGATTTCTAGGTTGAATCAGGAAGTAGAGGATTTACTTGTGGACAATTGTAAAGCTCATGAAGGAGCACTAGAATTGGTTAATGATATGGTTTCACATGTTGAAACCCTTGGAAAATGAGAAGAAGAATATATAGAGTATGCAAGGAAGTTAAATAAAATCAATAAATTTCCAATGCAAACTTTGTTGGAACAATCAATCCTTGAAAAGGATAATGCAGATTTTATTATGAATACCATCAGTATTATTAAATTTCAGTCCTCCTTCATTTATGGACATAGGAATGAGGTGCAATAGGATGGAAAGGATTTGCATGAGAAAACTGAGGAATTGGGAGCAATTATTTCTATACTTGTTAATGAGGACATCCTTGTGACGAATGGTCTCATTCTTGATAAGCTTACAGAAAAATGGGGTAGTAGGTTTGAGGAGGTGATGAAAAAAGGGGATGATGGTGATGACCTCTTGATGAATAGGCTTATGGATATTAAGGAAGAAATAAAGGTTGCCAGAAGAGACATTATCAAACTTGGAGATATGCAAGAGTTTTCCTCTATTGAACTAAAGAGAACAAAATTTGAATATAGCTAGATAGACGTGCCAGACATGGATATGCTCCAACAATTGTTCAATTATGATGAGAACATGCTTAAGTAGAAAACACAGGATGAAGGTAGCACTACACATGCCCCTTTGCGAGATCAACATCAAGAAGGCATGGCTTGTTGGATAGTTCTCTTTCCTATTTTGTTGGGAGGTGACACGAGTTCAAATAGAGATCCCAGTAGTTCCACCTTCCTCCTTTTGAGCCCATATTTTGAGAAGAGGTCATCGATCAGTAACTAGAGATCCCGATGGATAATTATCCTCTATTTCCCCAGTTGCTCCATGATTTGTGGATCTATATTTTGATGAGATAAATTTGTGCAAAACTGTCTATACATAAATCTCTCTCCATATTGTAAAGGTTGTCTCATTGAAGAAGGATTAACCAACTAAACAGAGATCTAGGATAGTGTTTTACAAAAAAAATTAGAAAGTGTTTTAGTTTTCACACAAAGATACTTAGACACTTTTATAGATTTCAATACAGTTATTTTATTTTTTGGAATAGGTTTAATGGTAATGTTGAGGGATCATAGTCATTCATAGCCAATGAATGTTGTGCATAAATGTCTCTTATTTGATGAAAATAAATAAAAGATTTCAAATTTAATACTATTTCATTGAGTTATTTGTGAATGGAATTTATTTATATTTGTCGATCTATGAATTTTCGTAATGAGCTAGTGATGTGTTTTGGTTTGGTTTTATAAGGTTTAATGATGTTGAATGATTGTATGTCTTCAATTAGCACTATGAATGCATGCAGTTGTATAGAGTATTCTATGGATTGTATCATTTTGTGGTTTTAGTTATTTGAAAGAGATGCTCATTATGAAGTGTGTATGTCTGAATTAAAGGAAAATTACATTTATGATTTACCGTCCCACACTTTGTTCTATCTTTTTCAATTTATTTACATCCCCCAAATGTTAAGTTAGTTTATATTATGTAGTTTGTACCCTTTACCAACAAGCCCCTTGAACAGTAAAGTTGCATAGTCCATTGAACGACACTAACATAGCTGAGAACCAACTACAAATACCTTGGAAGATAGGTGGCTATAGGCTATCTATCTTTTTCAGGAGAAATAGGGTATTCATATTTTATTTTAACGTTGATGTGTTATTTTGACCATCAACAAGTCCTATCATACCATTACTGAGCTTTTTGACAATGATCATGTATTCACCTTTTCCTCTTCCACATACCTCCTACCCATATATCTTGAATTAATTGATTGGGACCCAAAGGGACCTCTAGCTTTAGACATATTTCAAAATGATGAAGCTATTATAGAAATCATGGGGGCCCGAGAACATATCCCATTAGGAGATAATAAGTAGGAAAATCAAATCATAATACATAAAGATGCTTATTTTGGAGAACAAATCATGTGCCTCAATCACAAAAATAAAAAATTTAAAAATAAGAAAGAAAGATCCCTAAGTGAAAACCTCCATCAGGCACTTTTGGATTGTGAAAAAGTAAAAATTAAAGATGCATCCTCCGATGAAATTATTTCTAAGGCATTGGATGATGGGGCATATGATTTTATTCCAATCATGATGAGACATCTATTGTGGTAATTGAAGACATCAGGGACATCAATTTGATAACAAATGAACAACCAAAAATTACTTACATCACCAAAGAGCTAGAAGAACCATTTAATGAAAAAATGGGAGAATTCCTCAAAGGTTGATCTATCAACTTTTCTTGGATATAAAAAGACATGCTAGGATTAGACCCATCCCTTCTTGTACACCATTTGATAGTATACCCAAATGGAAAACAGTCAAGAAAAAGTTGCATAAAATGCACCTGCGAGTAACTCCCTTAGTAAAAGTAGAATTACAAAAACTTTTGGAAGCTGGATTTATTAAACCTATTGATTATCCTTAATGGGTGTCCAACATTGTGCTAGTCGCAAAACCTACTAGGGAATCCACATATGTACAAATTTTAGATATCTCAATAAATCGTGTCCAAAATACAACTTTCCATTGCTCAATATTGATATGATTGTTAATCTTACCACTAGACATGAAAAGCTCTCCCTCATGGATGCATTTTTAGGATATAATCAAATTTGCATTGCTGAAGAAGATCAACACAAAAAAACCTTCATAACCGCATGGGGAACCTTTTATTATCAGGTCATGCCCTTTGGACTTAAAAATGTTGAAGAGACATACCAAAGAGTAATGACTGTCATCTTCCATGACATGCTACACAAAATTATGGAGGATTATGTGGATGATTTAATGTGAAAGAAAAGAACACATTGAAGTATTAAAAAAATATTTGACCGACTAGAAAAGTATCAAATCCAACATAACTCTAAAAAGCGTGTTTTCAAAGTTTCATCTAGAAAAATTTTAGGCTTTATCATTTCCCCCCAAGGAATTGAAGAAGATGCAACAAAAATAAAAGAAATCAAAGAAATGCATCCACCAAAGAAGATCAAACAACTTAGAAGTTTGCAAGGAAAATTGTAAGCCCTAAGAAGATTCATTGCTCAACTAGTAGATAAATGTTAGCCTTTTTCTTAACTAATTCACAAAAACATCACATTCAAATGGGATGAAAAGTTTCAACAAGATTTCCAACAACTGAATGACTACCTTGAAACACCACCAGTCTTAGTACCTCCACAAGCAAACAAATCGCTCATCTTGTACATATCAGCTACTCAAGTGGAATTGGTGGCATTATTAGCACAACATGATGACAAAGGAAAATAAAGAGCTATATACTACATATCTCGAACATTAACTAGTAGTGATTTGAACTACATGCCAATAGAAAGAGCATGTTTGGGTGTGTTTTTTGTGCTAAGAAGCTATGAAATTATATGCTTAATCATAAAACATAGTCATTTCAAAGGTTGATCCATTAATATATCTACTCTTAAAGGAAAATATTCAAGCACAAGTAGCTAAATGGATCATGGTTCTAAGTTAATTTGACATCGAGTATGTAGACAAAAAATATATTAAAGGACAAGTGATTGCTAATAAACTCGCTGAAGCTTCCTTACATGATAGTCATCCATTGTTGTCAGAATTACTAGATGAGCACATATTGACTACATAAGAAGGAAAATGTTGGAATCTATACTTTGATGGATCTTTCAAACAACATGGCTCAGGAGCAAGGATAATTTTTGTTACACCTCAGGGAGATTACGTCCCTAAGTCATATCAAATTACTTTTCCTTGCACAAAAAAAATTGTAGAATATGAGACATTGATATCAGGACTCCAGATTTCCATCCAATGGAATATTTCCAAATTATAGGTATATGGTGACTCTCAATTAGTCATCAAACAAGTAAATGACAAATACTAGAAAAAGGATGATTTTTTTTTTCCCTACAAGCATATGGTGGATAGCTTCAAACAATATTTTGTCCAAATCCAATTTGATCAGATCCCAAGAGTGAACAACAAAGAAGCTAATGCTATGGCTCCCAGTGGTTCTCTTTTTGATGTCCCCCAAAATAGTCAACAATATGAATTCCTCATAAATCAGCTTTTGATTCCTTCTTATGATGTTCGTGAATCTGAAATTGTTTGTGACATTGTGGGTCTAGAGTCACCATGGTATCAAGCTATATATGAGTACCTACACAATAATAACATATTTCCCAACTTCTCCACCTCACAACGCAAACCCTTCATCCAAAAACTTCTCTCTTCACTATCTTGGGAGATATCCTTTATTGCCACTCTTTTGATGGCACCCTCCTAAGATGTTTGGACTCAAAAGAAGCTCAAGCTTCCCCAAATGAGGTACATCAAGTTATTTGTGGGGCCCATTCTAGTGGACCAATTCTAGCTAAGAATTATCTACAAATATGGTATTATTTTCCTACAATGAAACAAGATGCTCTCAACTTGGTAAAGGTGTGCAAGCCTTGTTAACAAAACAATGACTTGATTCACGCATGGGGGCTAGACCTTAATTGCAATATACACCCGACATTGTCAAGTGGTCATAAATTTATAATCACTACTACTGAATATTTTACCAAATGGGTCAAAGCTATACCAATGACCTATGTTACAAGGAAACATATTTTTAATTCATCCTCCATTACATCATTTATCACTTTGGAATTACCGTTTCCATCATCATAGATAACATACTCCCTTTTAACAACCAAGAAGTTTGTAATCTATGTCAACAATTCCACATTCAACACCATTTTTCCACCCCATATTACCTATAAGGAAATTACCAAGATGAGGCTACAAATAAAACCATCCTAAGAATACTAAAGAAAATACTCAATGTAGTTGGTCGTGATTGGTATTTACAACTTAATCCTATCCTATGGGCACACCGCACTAGGATTTTCACACCCATTGGAAGCACCCTTTATTTCCTTGTATACGGTGTTGAAGCTATCTTTCCAGTAGAGGTAAACCTCCCATCATTGAGAATATCTTTAAAGCACCTCATCGATGATGAAGAATACCGCATGACATGAATTCAACAACTAGAGATCCTAGATGAGAAATGAATAAATTCCCTCAACCATCTTAGAGCATATCATAATAGGCTTCACAGGTCATACAACAAGAATATTAAGCCTAGGGAATTTGCAATCGGATATTTGGTCCTTAAAGAAAATCAACATAATTTGTAGGAACAAGAAAAGAAGAGAAAATTTTAACCTAATTGGTTAGGCCCCTTCATCATTAAAGAAAAATATGGATTGGGGGCATATTAGTTAGCTAACATGGAAGGCAATCCCTTAGAAGAGCCCAGGAATATCATCCATCTCAAAAAATTCTTTGCATGAGAAAAAAAATAAAAATAAAAATACTAAAATAATCCATCCAATGGTGAAAACCTAGAAAACGAGCACCATGTGTAGGGACGCATCCACCATCTATTAGGTCAACTTCTGTCATGCTCATTATGAGATTATACACCCCTACACCCATAATAAATTCACTCTCATCCAGTATGGCTTGAACCACCATTTTCTACCTCAAGCTCACTTCACCCACCCATCCAAAATAGATCCAACATGAATATTTTACTGTTGGATAACTTTTGGCTGAAAAATGATCACCTTAACACTACCTCATCCACATTTTTCCTTTAGGTTGGTACGAAGGAATTGTACTACTAGGACCACCATGCCCACACCACCTGGTTCATCGTCCTTTTGGTCACTTGGTCACCCACTCCCACAAAATAGATGGACAACATTACTTTAAAGTTTGAAAGTGAATAGGAGAAAATTTGAATCCTTTACGTAAATTCCCCTTTTGCACATCCTCACCTTAGAAAAACAAACTTGAAGGAAAAATTCAACATCAGAAAGATGCCTTGCTTCCACTTGGCACCTATTTTTGTCTTAGTGGGGGAATATTTGTCAGGGATGTGAGTGTGCACACAGACATCTGCATGGAGCACTGCAATCCCTGACATATTGCTACCTATAGTGTCCACAAGGGTGTTCCATTCTCCATTGGGCATCAAGCGTAATGCCTCTCTATTGACCAACTGACCCAAAAACGGTTCTTTCCCTCCTATTTTTGTCTTGAAATGCCTATCTTTCTCATTCAATCCATCTTTTGAGAACTTCTTGATCTTTTGGGAAATTCTCAAGAATCTTCCAACATTCTCTTCACTCTCAAGCAACACATTCACACTCCATTACAACAAAAAAACTCAGTCAACTCCATAAAGAAAGTGTGAAGCAAGCCATTGCAGTAAGGGCTTGAGGTTTTTACAACACCTTCCATCATCGTAGTCGAGGATGTGGTGATTGTTCAAGCCTTATTTCTCCTTCATTTTCTAGTGAGATCTTGGTGGAGGTGGTAACATTTCACTCATCTCCTTTACAATTTGGTTGAGTAGATATTTACTATTTTGTAGTGTTATTCATGTACTTTATTTCTTTACTTATTTATCATATATTTCCCTCTTGTTAGTATCTGGTTGTTCGTGGAGGTGAGAAAACCAAAATGGGGGTCTGATTGAGGAAGACCCTATACAGCCTTAACACATTTCCCCTCTTTCCTATGTGTAGGTGGACATTCTTTCAGAGCTAGCTAGAAAACTAGCATCTCAATGAGATTATCTTCATCACTCTAGCTCTCGTATATTTTCTTTATCGTATCTATTTGTATCTTTCATACTTTACAATTATGTTTTTGTTCCTTTAGAAGTCATTAGCTAGGTCGTCAACTAGGTTTTTAATGGTTCGTACTATCTTTTTGTTCCTTTAGTCATACAGATTCCAATGCACTTGATAGATGCCAATGCACCACACTGTCATCCTAGAACCATGTTTTCATCCTTGAGAAGAGAGCTACCTGTGATACAGTGTTGAACCCAAAAACTGGCTCGCCTAGCCCTAAAATAAAACTCAAGTCTGTAGAGTGGTTGAAGGACCTTATAGTCCTCATTATTCTCATCCCCTTTTTAATACTCCCCTTTAGAGTGAGGTAATATAGGAAATCCCTCTTTTCTTGGCTCTTCATGACCCCGAGTCTTGACATCGTTGGTCCCCCTCTCTTAAATTGTTGGTGAACCCGACATGAACCAACGTTTCCCCATTTCTTTGGTGTTGAGGATTTTCCCTTATACCTTGTGGCCATTGTGCCCCTACATGTTATTAAGTTCTATGAGAATCACAACCCATTCCATGAACTTTGGGTATATTTTTAGGAGAAGTGTGTGACACCTTCCAATGCAGAAGATGATGGTCACTTCTAGTTTCTTCACTAGTCTTTTTTTTGGACCTACGATTAGTATTTCTACATATGAGAAGTTTTCTTAGGGTGAGGTAGGATTATCTGATGAGACTGACCACATCCCCACTCCTCTTTCATCTCCCACACCATCATCAGTGTATGAAGACAATTTTTTTAACATTCCTTCAAAATATATTGTGTCCCTTAGCGAAGGGATAGGCGACTTAGAGAATCACCTAGAAAAGGACTCAAAGTTGACTAGGGTCACAAAGGTTATTATAAAAATTAATTATATGGTGGGAAGAGATTGAAGAGGTATATAACTCCTAGCTAGCCTCTCTAGTGTAACTGAGGCTTGTTCTTCTTCAAACAATGCTAACCTTGTACGAGGGGATGCTTTCGAAGAACACGAGAAACACTTAGGACTATCGATGCCTCCCACATATATGCCCCCTACCTCCAAAATATCTAAAACTATCAAAGTAAACAAAATACCCTTAGGTTTTAGTTTCACCCCTCCTTCACTTCTAACAGTGGTGGTTTTGGTGGGTTGAGTGGTGGGATATTTGGTAATGATGGTGGCTTCAATAGTAGTGGTAGTATTGGTGGAGATGGGCTTTGTGGAGGCCATATTGGTGGCTTCAAAAGTGAAGGTGGATCCATGAAGGTCCTATCGGTGGTGGTGGCCCTGGTGGTGGTTCCGGCGGTGGACACATTGGTAGTCATCTAATGACCCTATTCTAAACACCATTCTTTAGAATATGGGCAAGATACAAAGCCAACTGGAAAGTCTTTCCCAAGCTTGTAGCAATTATAAGCACTCCTTTCCCACAAGGAATGGAGATTCCCAAATTTAAAAATATGGTAGAAAAGGGGACCCACTAATGCACGTGTGTGCCTTTAATTATTTATCTATAGATTTCTTCCATCATGATGCATTGATGAAGAAGTTTTTACCTCGATTTATTAAAGATACAACCCTCGAGTGATACTATTCCTTTCCTGGTAACTCTATCTTCTCATTTGATCAACTTGTGAACCATTTCTTATGACAATTCCAAGCTAACATCAGACCGAAGATGACCTTTTCAGATCTTATCTAATGCAAACAAGGGGATAATGAAAAGATTACCAATTTTTTAGCTCAATACCAAGCACTCTTTTCATAAATCTCATACCCGTTGCCCAATTCTGACATAAAAAATGTATTCATAAGGAACTTAGAGAGGCCTTGGCAAGAGAAGTTCACCCTCCTGAAATACCCTTCTTTCATGCATATGTGTGTGGAATTATAAGAATATCAACAAATGGTAGTCTTGTTTGGGGGATCCTCCTTGCACTCCCATTCAGAAGGAAATTCCATCATAGTGATCTTGAGAAAAGGTAAGGTTGTTGTGAATGTAGTAGCCACTACAAATGATAATAGCCTCAACCACAACTAAAAGTTCACAAAGTTGGTAGATTCTTGTTCTTCCATCCTACAAAGGTTGTTAAGGGAAATATCATAACCTTGGAGAAACCTATGCCTCTCAAGGAACCTTATCCTAGTAGGTACAATGTGAATACCTTCTGCCAATACCATCATTAATAGACATGATACCAAATTTATGCATCGAATTATGAGATATAGAATTGCATCAAGGATGGTACTATCCATCTTGGTGGAAGAAAAAAAATTAGAGGTGAACGTGTATAGTGAGTTGCAGATATACACAAACCCATTTCCCTCACATTCTACCAACATGATTATCAATCTCTCTAATTCTATCAATCAACCCGAAGCATACGTTTACATGGTTGTCATTAATCCTTATACATAGCCTATGACTGGCTCACCAAACATGAAATTCACATCGTAGGATGTTCCCTTGAACAAAAAACCCTCTCCCCTTTACATTCACACTTGCCTCAATGGGAAATTATGAAAAGGATCCTAGTCGACCACGTGAGTTGAGTGAATGTCATTACAAAAGAGACTTTTTGGCTTAATTCATTGCATAGAGATGAGTAGAAAGAAATGAATTCCATCATTTGTACGCATGATGGCCTCACTCTTAAACCTTATGGTTTGATAAATACTTCCATCCTAGTCAGACCTAGGACTGTTGACATGGTTTTCAATGTCATTTCAGAGTCATATTTATTTAGAGTGAAGTTAGGCATACCTTGGCTAGCTTCCATGAATGGGATCGTCTCCGTCATCCACAAATTTTTAAATTTCTCCCATGAAGGTGTTGCTCATGTAGTGCATGATAGTGGATATCAGCCTTTGGTATCCCATGGGGGATATTCTATGGATATCCTTTGGCCCACCCTGGTCATTCCACTTCCTCCTAGGATGGATCTTCTTTACAAAACCTATGTGAAGTATAAAATCAAGGGCAAAGGAAATCCAAATTTAACCCTTTTAGAAGCATAGAAACAAGTCACCTCCTCTTCTTGAAAGGGAAAAGAGAATTTACCCCAGTCCCGAGATGGCTCTCCTAGCCCCCTTTCGAGAGAAGAGTTCTCGATGAATATGCTTGATTTTTACCCTCTAAGTTTGATGATACCATCTTGGCGAAAACCCAAGTTTTGGATATCGGATCTCCCTACCAAAGCCCCTGGACCTTGGTAATACTTGTATGATAGAAAGAAATGTCCCCATGGGGAATCTTCTATGTCTTGGCCTCTATGGCCTCCCACCACTTCTACTCCCAAAGCAGTAAATGGGAAGAGGCCCGTGCTGAGGCATTAGATCTGATTCCCCCTACCGTTTGTCAACCTACTCTTCTTTCTCCCATCTAGGATTATATCCCCCCGTTGGAATAGTTGTGGTGGACACTCCCAAGGCTGAATAAGAGCCTTCTTTCCCTTCAGAACTTTTGGCCTCTAGCTTGAAGAGTCATAGAAATCACCTTGTGTGTGAGTGCAAGCACTAGTGAAAGGATCTTGCAACTAAGCAGACTGCCTTGCAGAGAAAGGATGAGGAGATGAACACCCCTATTTCAAGAACTCCTAATGTGTTCTCCTCTCTCCTCCCCTCTACCTATGTTCAATAAAACTTTTTATTTCTCCTGACTCCTATTGTGAGTGCACCTGAATCTAAAAGGGTGCAGGTGTTCATCACTCCTTTAGTTGAGCCACCCTTGTTGATATCAATTATGGATGTCTCTCCTATTTTGAAACCTATCAATATACCAAACACTTCAGTGGTATCTGCTATAATTTTATCTTCCTCCTCTTCATTTGTGCCTCTCTCCTTGTATATAGGGAGTTCCCACCCCCCATTAGAATGAAATGTAGAGGTTGGTCCTTCCAAAAACAAAGGGCATAAGAGGATCCCACCTTCTCTGAAGGGTGGTACTACACTGATTTGTTCTATCCTAGTAATGGAACCAGTCCCACCTTCCCCTGAGTTTTTCACTACTCCCATATCAATTTGTGAGCCAAGAAGTGAATCTTCAATGCAAACCCATCCATATGTTGAGGTACAACATGGCACTCGAGCAAGGTGCATGTTTAACTCTCTGGATGAAGTTTCGGCCTTGTCAATGATTTTTCGTGAAATTGCTGAGCCTAGTTCCATAAGATCTTAGCGAAGAAGACCTTGCGAGGGCATCTTCCTTAGCTCTTGTTGCAAAGGGTCGAAAGCTACTCCCCTTAACATTATACCACTGCAATCTCATCCTCCTTCCCTCTATGATGACCTAGAGTAGAAAGTGGATGACCTCTTGCCCAATTAGTGTTAGGGGGAGGCTCCTTTTTAATCTCTAGAATAGATGTGTGTGTGTTGTAATTTGCTCCCCCGTGATCATGCTATGTGTTCCTGGATGACCCTTTTCACCCTTGTTGGTGCTTGGATATAGGCGTGATTTTTTTGTCGTAAACCTTCTTCTATTTGCATCATCATTCTTTCATGTTTTTGATTGACTTGTGGAAAATTAGGGATGATGGAAAGAGTTGGGGGAATTTAGGCTCCCTTTCCATGTTTACCCAATTTATTTTTTTTACTTTGTCTTCTCATGCATTCCTCACATAGTGTGATATAGTAGGGGTCGATGATAGTTCATTTATATAATATTATTATACTTATATACATATATTTATGAGAAATTTTGACCCTGAAATATCAGATCACCCCTATGTCTCTTATTTGTCAACTTGCTTTCTCTCTTTTTCGTTCTTTCTTTTCCTTCTCTCTTATTTTCTTGAGTTTTCCCTCTCATGCACGACTCCTTTTTGTAACAGTTTGATTTTCAGAAAATGCATTCATTGCCAACGAATATTTTCTTGGGAATATTTGAAAACCTTTTTGAAAATCACTTTCTCAACTGAGACCCTAATGGAACATGTTTTCTTCTTCATGGGTTTGTAAAGAAAGAAATTGAGAAATTTACTCTGAGGTGGAAGAAAATTTTACCTTCCCATCGCAAGGGGGAACTTTCTTCCTTTCAAATTCCCTGATGAAGTGAAAATATTTCTAAAGAATTACTTGATGATGAATTGATTCGAGAAGGAACATATTTCTTGCACTTTCAAGTAGCATGTCCCTTGAGTGGACCCCTTCTTTACACCAGGTTCCTAGGGGACCCCTTGAAAGTTTCATAATGTGTTGATGGTCTTCATGACTTTCTACTTGACTGCCTACATGGTCACTTTGTTCTTGACATGCTTTATCTATGGTAGACATGTCGCTTTTCAGGTGTGCTTGTAAAGCTACATTCCAAAATTGACTCTGCGGAGTTCCAATCCTTTGGGTTTCCTCCATGCGAGTGATCTTAGGGGATGCCTCCTCGCAGGTCTGTGGATTTTTAAGGTGCTATTTCCTTTGGGTTTCCTCCATCCGAGAGATCTTGGGGGATGCCTCCTTGTAGGTCTATGTCCCTATAAGGTGCTTTCATCAAGGCTTCCCTCATGTGAGAGATATTGGAGGCTACCTCCTTGTAGGTCTACGGGCCTACGAGATGCTTAATTTTTGGGTTTCCTTCATGTGAGAGATCTTGAGGGTTACCTTCTTGTAGGTTTGCAGGCCTATAAGTTACTTTCATCTTGAGAGTTTTCCATCATTGGTCTGAGGGCATCTTCTACACTTTGTGTAGCTTCATAGTTCTACGAGGCTATGGAGTATTTTCTTTCATCCCACACTTTCGAGCTTTCCCGATCAGGGTTTGCTTCCTCGATGGTTCAGGTATACATTTCTAACTTTTCTACCTCTTTTATCTACTTTACCAAAGAACTCATCAGTATTCGTGCTCACTAAAGTGAGGGAAAAATGTATAGGAGCAAATTTTCACCCCTTATGCAAATTCCCCTATTACACATCCTCACCTTAGAAAACCAAATTTGAAGGTGAAATTCCACATCAACAAGATGCCTTCCTTCAACTTGGCACCTATTTTTTATGTTGGTGGGGGAATATTTGTGGGTATGTGCAGGATCATCATGGAAAAAATAGGCCCTTAAGTGGCGATGAAAATTTAGAAAATCAGAGTTAGACAACTTGACGTAAAAATTTGAATAAGTTATCTATATTATTTTAAAAATATGTAAGAATATAATTTGTACCAAATTGAATGTAGTTTCTAAAATATTAGGTTTATGTTTAAAAAAACAAATCTATTTGTTGAAAATTTGAAATTTCAATGTAGTAGTACTTAAATTTTAGGGAATAAATAAGAAGTAGGTGCTTGTCTAACCACCCTAACCATAATAAAATGATAATATTTTTTTTATAAGATTTTAGATATAAGTACAGGATTCATCTCCCCATGTGATGCATATTTTTTTGCAATTATTTTCCAAGTAAATAATTAATTAAAAAATATAAAAACTTGTATGTCAGACCACCTTAACTTGGTCAAAACTTCATGAATTTATTTTTCATCCTATAGTATGTGAAACATAGAATGTGACACATGTTTCAGATTCAAAAAATGTGATATAGTTTGAAAGTTATAGATGTTTTTCAATCAGCCTATCAATCAGGAGTTTAGTCGTAATTCAAATAAAAAATGAATAATAATTATTTATTAAATTTAGATTAAAGCATAATTTATATTGGTGGAAAGTTGAGAATCTCCTTTAAAAACCCTTTTTGTTTCATCAATTTTGGGTAAAAAAAAAGTCGTCAGCCACATGGTCCATCATATCACTTACATATTTCCACTTTTTGGCCCATAATGATCCTTCACATACCCTTGTTGGGGATGTGAGTATGGTGCATGAAAATCTATGGGGTGTGCTATCATCCCTGACACTCCATTGTATAAAAAACACTCCATCAAATCCATAAAGCAAGTGTGAAGCAAGCCATTGTAGCATGGGCTTGAAATTTTTGCAACACCTCCCTTCATTGTAGTCGAGGCTATGGTGATTGTTCAAGCCTTCTTTCTCCTCCATTGGCTAGTGAGGTCTTGGTGGAGGTGGTAATGTTTTTATCCCTTCCTTTATGATCTAGTTGAGTAGCTATTTACTATTTTGTAGTTTTATTCATGTACTTTATTTCTTTACTTCTTTGTCCTATATTTCCCTCTTGTTTCTACTTGTTGTTTGTGGAGGTGGAAACACAAAAAAGGAGGTCTAAATGAAGTAGACCAATATACAAACCCAACACATTTCCCCTCTTTCATGTGTGTAGGTGGACGTGCTTTCAGAGCTAGCTGGCGAGCTAGCGTCTCAGTGAGATTATCTGTGTCACTCTAGCTCTCATCTATTTTCTTTATCATATTCGTTTGTATCTTTCCTACTTTATAGTTTTGTTTTGTTCCTTTAGAATTCATTAGCTAGGTCATTGGCTATTTTTATGATGGTCCGTACTATATTTTTTCTCCTCTAGTCATATAGACACCAGTGCACCTAAGAGATGCCAACACATTGCGCTATCGTCCCAAAACTGCACTTTCATCCTCAAGTAGAGAGCTACCTAAGATACCGTGTTGAACCTGAAAGTTGGCTTGCCTAGTCCTAAATTAGATATTTGATTTGCAAAGTGGATGAAGGACCTTATATTACTCATCATTCTCATCCCCTATTTCAATACACTCCTTTAGATTGAGGTAAGTTAGGGCAGCCCTTCACTCTCGGCTCTCTGTAAACTTGAGTCTTGATGTGGTTGGTCCCCCTCTCTTACATAAAGAGAATAAAGTTTTGACATAGAAAACATCAATTCAACACAAACCTATCCATCCACCCACAAATAGGTGAAGAATAATATTCATTGTTCCCCAACTTACTACGTCCTCTCCATGCACATGGTCTTTATACAAATGGTGTTTTTAGAAGACATGAATTATCCATTAATCCCTCCATTTCATCTCACCATATATCCTCCTCATCATACACAGTGGGAAGTGCTTTCCAATATACCTAGTTTCTCATCCATTTATACATAATAAATTTCCATCCCATAATCAAATCCACCCATAATAAACCCTTCACCATCTCACATATACCACTCACCTCATCCCGAGACAAACAATACATAAAGAAAACAACATATGCACCGACAATGATCTGAGAGCTACACTATTTGTATAATCCTCAAAATCTCCTTATCGCATCGCTTTCCACCCATCATAAATCTACCCATATTTACCTAATAGGATGAATCCTTCCTTAGTCTGGCAACATTTGTCAATCCCCCTTTCTTTTTTTCAAGAGATTTAAATTTCTCTTTTTTGAGATTTATTGTTGTGATCTATGAAGTCACCGAGTTAAGGCCACCTTGATCTTCCTAGATCTTGGTGTGTTGACAACAAAGTACATATTAGATATGGGTCACCTTGTATGGCATGTTTTTGATTAGCCTGATTGACTAATGGTGTCACACACCTTAGCTAGAGCAATTCAAAATTTTGGTCTGCTACATAATTCCCTCTATGGTCCACTAGGGTGTCAGGAATCATTTAGTAATTAGGTTTTATCTCTTTTTTTTCATATGCTTGTGAGTCTCAAAGTCCATGCAAGAAAAATCATCACACCTCTAGTAATTTATACCACTAGGTCATAATGTCTTTTGCTATGTCAAATTAAGGATTTCTCACCACATTAGACCAGCATAATCACCCCCACTTCTTCTAACACTAACCATAAACCCTCCTCTCTTCCTACCGTACTAATCTACCATCCCCCCTACACACTTAGAATGAAATACAAGATGCATCATGACAAAAAAAAACAAATATTCACATCTGCATGGTTTTAGCAAGGGAATTTTTAATAAATAATTGATAAAATCCATTGAAACGGCGTGAGATTCATGAATGCACTAAAAAAATTAAGGGAGGAAAAACTATCACAAGATACCTAATTTCATTAACAAATTTGGTTAAGAAATCTTTGCACCCTTCTACATAAACCATCAAAAGTAACATAAATAGGTTGACATCAAATATATAGAAACATCAATGGCATATCATTCATACACATCCCATTAAAGCATCCTATAGGAAATATGCATAAGATAATCATTAGAATGACATAGATATATAAAAATTACCATTAGAAACATGGGCATGTGCAGGACCATGATGGGCCAAAAAGTGGCAATAGGAAAAAGTAGCATTTTTCACTTGCCAAAAAACACGGAAATCCCGAGTTGACTTTTATTTTGGGTTGGGTGTCAGTACATTGCTCCATAGCAATGCCCAAGCCTAAGTTTTACAAATCGGATATCCGTTTTTTAAAATTAAAAAAAATCGAATATCCGATATTTGAAAACATTTAAAAATGTATTGTGGCGGTAAAATTTTGGTTTCAAAAATCTGATATCTGATTTGAAACGGATATCTGATTTACAGTACACATAGACCCAAGAGTAATTAGGAGGTGTAGGGTGGACAAGAGATAGAGAGAGAGAGGGAAAGGGAGAAAGAGGGAGAGGGAGGGAGAAGAAGGAAGGGGAAGGGAGATGGGAAGAGGGGAAGAAGGAGAGAGAGAGAGAGAGAGAGAGAGAGAGAGAGAGAGAGAGAGAGGGGGCACTAGGAGGCGGGAGGGTGAGGGGAAGAGGGAAAGAAGGGGGAAGAGAGAGAATTAGGAGGAAGAAGGGAGAGGGGAAGGAGGGAGAGAGAGAGAGAGAGATAGAGAGAATTAGGAGGGGGTTTGAGAGGAGAAGAGGGGAAGGGGAGAGATAAGGAGAGAGAGAATTAGGAGGGGGAAGGGAGAGGGTAGAGACAGAGAGAGAATTAGTAAGGGGAAGGGAGAGGGGAAGAAGGAGAGAGAGAGTTAGGAGGGGGAAGGGAGAGGAGAAGAGAGAATTAAGAGGGGGAAGGAGAGGAGAAGAGGGGAAGGGGAGAGAGAAGAAGAGAGAGAATTAGGAGGGGGGAGGGAGAGGGTAGAGAGAGAGAATTAGGAAGGGGAAGGGAGAGGGTAGAGAGAGAGAGAGATATTTAGGAGGGGGAAGGGAGAGGGAGAGGGAGAGGGAGAGAGGGAAAGAGATAATATTTAAATATTTTATATATTAGTAATATTAATTACTTATATAATATCTTATATATTAACTTAAAGTAAAATAAATTGGATATCCGGTTTGGGTCAGCTGATATAAAGCCAAAAAAGGTCATTTTAAAGTCATTCAAATTAGATAGAGGAAGAGGGGAAGAAGGGGAGAGAAAGAGAGAGATAATTAGGAGGGGGAAGGGCAAGGGGAAGGGGGGAAGAAGGGGAGACAGAGGGAGATAGATAGGGAGAGAGAGACAATTAGGAGGGGAAGGGCAAGGAAGGGGAAGAAGGAGAGAGAGGGGGGGGCAACTAGGAGGTGAGGGAGATGGAAGAGGGAACAAGGGGGA
>CM021101.1:814131338-814169754 GCA_007115665.2 Sequoiadendron giganteum | reverse complement strand
GAAGGAGAGAGAAGGGAGAGGGGAAGAATAAGAGAGGGAGGGGGAGCGGGAGAGAGAGAGAGAGGGGGGTAACTAGGAGGGGGGAGGGAGAGGGGAAGAGGGAAAGAAGGGGGGAGAGAAAGAGAGAGAGAAGGGAGAGGAGAAGAGAGAATTATGAGGGGAAAGGGAGAGGGTAGAGAGAGAGAGAATTAGGAGGGGGAAGGGAGAGGGGAAGGAGAGAGAGAGAGAGAGATAATTTGGAGGGGGGAGAGAGAGCGAAAGAGGGGGAGAAGTGGGGAGAGAGAGAGAGGAGGGGGAGAGAGAGAGAGAGAGAGAGAGAGAATTAGGAGGAGGTCCAAGGGAGAGGGGAAGAGAGAGATAGAGAGAGAGAGAGGAGGGGGAGGAAGAGGGGAAGAAGGGGAGAGAGAGATAATTAGGAGGGGGAAGGGGATGGGAGAGGGAGAGGGGAAGAGGGGAAGAATGGGAGAGATATGGTGAGAGGGAGATACAGAGAGAGAGATAGAGAGAGGGAAAGATAGAGGGAAATGGAGAGATAATTAGGAGGGGGGAGGTAGAGGGGAAGAGGGGAAGAGAGAGAGAGAGAGAATGAGAATTGGGTGGGGGAAGGGAGAGGGGAAGAAGGGGAGAGAGAGGGAGAGAGCATTAGGAGGGGGAAGGGATAGGGGAAGATAGGAAGAAGAGGATAAAGAGAGAGAGAGAAAATAGGAAGGAGAAGGGAGAGGGGAAGAGTGGAAGAAGGGGATAGAGATGAAGAGAGGGAGAGATAGAGAGAGGGAAATATAGAGGGAAAGGGAGAGATAGAGAGAGATAATTAGGAGGGGGAAGGTAGAGGGAGAGAGAGAGAGAGAGGGGGGGAAGATGAGAAGAAGGGGAGATATAGAAAGATAGGGAGAGATAAAGAGTGGGAAAGAGAGAGGGAAAGGGATAAAGAGAGAGAATTAGGAGAGATAGAGAGAATTTGGAGAGAGAGATAGAATTTGGAGGTAGAAGGGAGAGCAGAAGGAGGGGAGAGAATTAGGAGGGGGGAGGGAGAGGGAAGAAGGAGAGAGAGAGAGAGAGAGAGAGAAGAAGGGTCTGAGAGAGGGGGGTAACTAGGAGGGGGGAGGGAGAGGGGAAGAGGGGAAGAGGAGGAAAGAGAGAGATAGAGGGAGGGAGGGAGGGAGAGAGAGAGAGGGATATAATATTTAAATATTTAATATATTAGTAATATTAATTAGTTATATAATATTTTTTATATTAAATTTATATATATATATATATATATAAATATTTATACATTAACTAGAATATATAAGTAATATATAAATATTATACATAATTCCGTAAGAGATTATCATAAATTATAAATTATATATTGAATTCTAAACTATATTGTATATTCTCAAGTAGATATATTAAAATAAACTATAGAATATTTATTGTAATTTTTTAAATTATATATTAAAAAACTATATTATATTTTTTAAAATTATATATAAAATAAATTGGATATCTGATTCAAATCATATATCTAATTTGAAAATTTCAATTTTTTAAATCATTTATTAAAAACTATATTAGATATTTTAAAATTAAATATAAACAAAATCGGATATCCGATATGTCTGACACAAAACCTACTACCTAGGGATTAGCCTTGGGTTTGCTTTAGAATTTGGCTAGGACATGCCAATCCTAAGAAGTGAACACAAAAAATGTGTTTTACAACTTACCTTGTTTTTTCAAACTTCGCCCATGTGGCTGACGAGTTTTTTTTTACCCTAAATTGATGAAACGAAAAGGGTTTTTAAAGGAGATTCTTAGCTTTCTACCAATATAAATTATACTTTATTTTGAATTTAATAAATAATTATATTCATTTTCAGTTTGAATTACGACTAAAGTTCTGATTGATAGGCTAATTGAAAAAAATCTATATCCTTCAAACCGTATAACATTTTTTGAATCCAAAACATGCGTCACATTCTATTCTTTGCATACTATTGTATTAAAAAAAAAAAATTGAATTTCATGAAGTTTTGAGCAAGTTAAGGTGGTCAAACATATGAGGTTTTATAATTTTGAAAAGTTATAATAAAAAATTCATTATTAATTATTTACTTGGAGAAAAAATACAAAAAATATGCATCACATCGGGACATGAGTCCTCTACTTATATCAAAAATTTTATAAAAAAAGATTATGATTTTATTATGGTTAGGGTGGTCAGACAGACACCTACTTTTTTATTTTTTCCCTGAAATTTTAGTACTGCTGCATTGAAATTTCAAATTTTCACCAAATAGTTTTTGTTTTACAAAAATTAACCTAGTATTTTAGAAACTAAATTCAATTTTCCACAGATTCTATTCTTACATATTTTTGAAATAATATAGATAACTTATTCAAATTTTTATGTCAAGTTTCCCAACTCTGATTTTCTGAATTTTCATTGCCACTTAAGGACCTATTTTTTCCATGATGATCCTGCACATACCCACATTCAACTATCATATTAATTATCACGTGCATGAGTGTTAATAAGGGCTTGCATATCAATTTAAACATGAATAGGCCTGCAAGGTGCTTTCACCATAATCAATAATTACATGTTTCTATATAAAACATTTGAAAATAATATTGTTTCAACAAATGCATAACACCATCTTAAGTGCAGGATCCTTGTTCTCTCACATAAAGGTGCACTTAATCCTGTGGAACTATTTTTCTCCTACCTTCTTTTATTAATTTTCATATTTGAAATAAGAGTCGCAAAGAAAATAAAACATGAGGTCCACTCGTTGAGTCACCTTTATGTGAAAGACATCCATTGCATATAAACAATACATACCACACATCATAATAAAACATCATAATCACATCACCATCCATCAATAAAATCTAGCACAAACATTATCATATAGGATCCATAAACATTAAAAAAAATATCACATGCATAATTAAAACATCATCACATGGTCCTAGGGCATACACATTGTTCCACATGAGTTTTTTATTGCAAATTTTAGGAAAATGCTTCAAATATCATCAATTACCTCATGCATGATAAATAACATAACAATCATCACATAATAAATAATCTATTACCATCATCCACCAATAACATCTAGTATAAACACCATCATAAGATCTATACATATATACCACAATTCATCAAATAATGCATAAAAAAGAGACATAAATAACACATCTGCATAGGCCATATAGAAAAAAATCCATCATATCATATATATCAAGATAAAAATTCAAGATACAAAATGTAGGACAATCTCTCATGTGTACATAAAGTTGAACCCATCTTGGGGAAAATATCCAAAAAGTCACAATCAACATGCATTATATTGTGCTCCCTGCATCTGACTACCTAGTGGGAGACCTTTTTGGTGGATCTCTTTGTGGTTCTCATGGTGGCCCCAACGAGACTGAAGGACCTAAGCGAGCTGGCCCATGTGACCTACTATTGATTGAAACACTAGTCATCCTTTGCTCCAGTGGCACAACCTCCTCATATGCTCACCTCCATCTCTCTGCCTCCTGAGTAACTCGACAAAACTCTACAAACCAAACTATGGATCCACCATCCAACATGTTGCAGACGACATTCGCCTCCCATCAAATCTTGTCTACCTCCCTCCATAGCTTATTCAACTATGAACCACCTCTCCCACCACCATCCCCTCCATTCAATAACCCTTGCAACATGGCTACCTCTACTCTAGTGGTATCCCACTCACCAAATAATTTTTTTGAACCTTTGCCCTTGTAGACACCCAAAAGTGTCCTCTTATGATACTTTGTCATGACATTACATCATTTAGACATCTCGTAGCATGTTTTCCCCTAGGTACCCATGTCATCATCTAATTAGTTAAATAAATATTATTTATTTGACTAATTTCATTCATAATCCCTTCGTTCTTCCAATGTCAATTAAATAATTTATATTATTTAATTAATTAATTAAATCATTTTCATTCACAATCCATCCATTCTTCTAATGTTAATTAATTAATTAAATCATTTCCTTTCATAATCCCTCAATTCTTCTATTTATATTATTTAATTAATTAAATCATTTCCTTTCATAATCCCTCAATTCTTCTAATATTATTTAATTAATGAAATCATAAATCCAACATTAATTAAATAAATCAAATATTTATTTAATTAATAAAATCTTAAAAGCATATTCTCGCTTTCTTTCCAAATCAGAACTCATGTGTATCTAATTTATTTATTTAATTAGATAATTCATCACTTATCTTTCTCATCTTTTTTAGGATTTATTTCCTTTAAAATGAAAAATCAATATCTTTCTATTTTATTAGAATCTTATCTCATTCGAGGTTGTATTTCCTCTTTTGTCAAAAATCAAATCAAATCAAATCTTCTTCTTTGTCCATGTCGAAACTCTATAAATACGGTCTCTCGTAAGACATTTAGAAGCAACTTCTTCTAGTACCATTACTCTGTCAAATTCATTCTGCAATATTTTCATCATCGTACATTCTTCTTCTGTCATCTTCATCATATCGTCATACTGCAACATTGAGCAATCAACATTCCGTCAATAGTCAAATCCTTTAAAATCATGCATTCTTATGCGAGATTGAGAAGAACAATGGAGTGAATCCCTGGTGACATGCATGTTTGTTTAGATTAAATTATTTATCTTGCATGTGTATGTTTTACAGGTAACTACATTGAGGATGGTGAAAATCTGAATCTTAATCTAATAAGATCTCAGATTTTAGATTTTTCCCTTATCTACATTGGTGAACCTGTCTGCTAGAGAATTTTTAATATAATATGCTAGGGCATGCAATCATCATAATCTAATATGAGATATGCCATATTATTTAATCAAATGTCATCTATGTGTGCAGAGTTAAATGTTTAAACATCTTTGATATTTAAACATTTTTTTTTTGCTACTAGTTTCCACTTCTCCAAACTCTTTCTTGTCGGTCTTGACATTTTAAAACATCTACGAGTGAATACACTGTGATACACTGAAAACCATAAGATAGATGATTTATTGATTGATAGTATTTACATGAAGGTTTTGTGTTTTGATCTGCAATTATGAGGTTTGTGTTTTGATCTGTAATTATGGTATTTTCTGAACATACCATTTTGAAAGCACCCCGCAATCATGACATTTCATTTTAACATATCCTACAGTCATGCCATTTCATTCTAACTACAACTTGAGACATCACTTTGTGTGAAGTCACCATTGCCACTGAAGAGAATCCTGTCGCCAACCCCTATTTGTCATCGTCGTCACTCCTGGTAATACCTCTGCTCACCAGGTCAAAGGTTATGCCACCCTCGTCACTGTTGGAAACCCCCCGTCGCCACTACAAGAAAGATAGTCATCCCCTAGCACCTCCATTTGGCCACCATTGTTAGCGACTTCCATTCCTCTGCTTGCAATTTTCTTAACCTATGCGCCTAAACCCTAAATCAGCACATCCTTATATCTACCGCCACCACAAAACCCTTGTGTCGCCTCTCCCTTGTGCCTTATCCGCCTTGGATAATCATTATCTGCCTTCATTCAGCACATTCACTCACAGATTTAGATCATAAAAATCATTTCTGCAATCAAAAACCATTTTTGCAATCCGCTTCTCCCTGAGTTCAATTTGCATAGACCATTGATTTAATTACAGGGAGTAAGCGTATCTAGCCTCTTTAATTCTTTAAGAATCTGAGTGGCATCATTTGACATTGTTTACAATTTGGAGCCCCGTTTCCAAGTTCTAATTCAGTATTTAGTATATATTTACTTTCGTTAGTTTAGTTTGGATTTACTTTATTTAGTTTAGTTTACATTTAACATGTATATTTTTCTAATTTTAGATTTGATCTAGTTTAGTTTTTTATTTTTATTTTTTTAATTTAGATTTTTAATTAGCTTTTTATTAAATTTTTAGATTTTTAATTAAAATCTTTAATTAGATTTCTAGATTTTTTTAATTAGATTTTTTATTTATTTTTATTTTTTATTATTAGATTTTTAATTAGATTTTGATTAGATTTTGATTTTTAATTAGCTTTTAAATTAGATTTTAGATTTTAGATTTAAAAGCTTTCTAATTTAGATTTAATCTAAAAGAGGGGTATTTTATTTTTCTTTTTATCATAACTTTGTCATACGAGCTCAAAATCGTGCAAACGAAGATTCATCGGAAAGCTGACGAGACGAACTTCACAACTGTGTAAATTTTATCATGTGAATGTGTCATAATCAAATTTCTATTAGCATTCATCTTTTTCACACAACTTTCTCCTATGCAAGTTTACTTGTTCTGTCTCGATTTGGTGACTTGTAGGTGAATCACGCAGAGCTTGAAAAGCATTGGGATCAATCACAATAGAAATTTGGAAAGTGAAAAAAATCAGGTGCACACATTCCTTCTTTCATCTCTAATCATTGTTTTTTAACACACTTTGATTTGGTGCTTAAAAAGAACAACTTGTTTGATCACACACTTGGATTTTTGGCTTAAAAAGAACATCTTGTTTGCTATCACATCATTGAAATTGGGTTAAAACGAACAAGTGTCTTCCATCACATATTTTGGATTTGGGATTTAAAAAGAACAAGTGTTTGAACTGTTTTCCACACATTTCAATTTTCTAAGGGTCAATTAACAACTGTGAGTGTGAATCAAGTGCGTGTGTGGTCAAAAAAACCTCACTTGGTTTGCTTTTGTCAAACCCGTCATAGGAGGCCTGCTAGGGGATTTCATCACCCCTAGGGACGACCTAGTCGAAGTGTGAATTGAAAGACACGCTTGTTTGAGATTTAAAATCTTGTCACTCTTGGCTAAGCCCCAAAGAACTTTATACCTTTGGGAAGTGAAGGTGAAGGGTGGGTTACCCCTTTCTCTCGGCTGTGTGATAGGATTTTGATTTAAAATTATACCTAGTCAACCTTGTGCAAACTAGCTTGAAACCTAATCGGCCATACCCACCTGACTAACATTTGGCTTGTTGTTGTATGTTTGAGTGTCTGTTAAATCATAACATTTAATCTTGAAAGACAAATCGATCATTGTGTTTGGTGTGTGTGTTCATGCATTTACATGTGAGATCTTGTGTTTGATATTGCCCAGGTCAAAACTTCTAATAAACACTTGACACATCATCCAAGTCATCCAATAATGTCATTCCACATCATATTTTGATCATCCTCATCTCTTTAATCCAAACATCATTTTACACCATGCCAACATTGGAAGACCTAGTACCCCAATTCCAAAACCTACTCCAAACACTTTATCAAGCACCGCAACCCTTAGACCAATGAATTATACACAGGCTCAAAGGCCTCATCCAACAATCTCAACTTCAAACAAACCAATCACCTAACATGCAAGAACTCATAGCGCAAGCGCAATACCTCATGGCCACTTGTCAAATACAACAAGCACAACATCAAGTCCAAGCACCATTTCAACCTCAACACATTCAATATCAATCCTATGTGTCACCTTCATCATCATACCAACCTAACCCATCTACCTATCATGTCAATTCTACATCAACATATCCACCCATATCACAACAAGAACATAGGAGCCCAAGTCCACCTTGGCACCAAAATCAAGAGCCTTTCAATTCTCCATCAAATCCTCGCCCTAAATTCAAACATTTCAAAACCAATCCTATGGCATTACCTGAATCCACTCATCCACCTACCAAAGATTCTTCAAACACCATGCCCATTCTTACAACCCCATCATCTAGTCTTCCCCTTGAGCCTATTCAAGAATCTCCCCCATTGAGCCCAAGTCAACCTCCAAAATATCTCCATGTTGTTGACCATCTAGAACATTTCAAGCCTAATCAAGAGTCATCCCCTTCCACCTCATCTAAGGAATCCATAGCCTCTCACAATCCTACCATATCCAAACCATTTGATGATCCAAGCATATCCACCTCATATCATGATCCCATTATACCACCTCCATGGCATGACTCTAGTCCATCACAAGAACAAATTATTTCATTCATTACCCTTTCATCTCATGATACCCCTCCCAATCAAGATCAAGATGCCACACCCAACCCATTACATGATACCTTTCCATCTCATGATCCCTCTCTAAATCAAGATCAAAGTCTAACTTCTATTCCATGCAATGATCCCCTTCCTCTAAGTCAAGATCAAAGAATCCCTTCATCTCCATGTCATGAGACCCTTCCATCTTATAACCAAGATCAAATGATGCCATCCATCCCCTCCCATGATCCTACCACAATTCAAGATCAAATAACCCCTATATCTTCATGTCATGATCATAGTCCTCCACAAGAGTCTATCACCCCTATTCAAGCTATCCATGGACCCCACACCTATAAAATGGATTCCTCTACCTTTATCCACTCCGGTTTACTTCCAACACCTATCCTTTCATCCATATCATATCCTCCACAACATGGACTCACATCTTGTTTCATAAATAATACATATCCATCAAACCTTCCATCTATCCTTGGTCCTTACTGTCCAAACCCTAGTTCATCAACCCTTCCATCCATATTGGGGCCCTACATCCCTCATATCCCTAGTCAAGATCAACAAAGGTACACGCCCTTGAAAATTTTCCAACATACCTACACCAACCCATCCATAATGCCTTCATATCATTCATCTTTATCTACCCATCCCATTGCTATTGGAAGTAATTTGGGTGCCAAATTTCAAAAGCTTCCATATCAAAATCCACATACATCAAAGGATCAACATGTCTCCTTGAAGAGACATGCAAAAATAAAAGAAAATCTGATCCAAATTCAAAACAAAAAAAATCAAAGGCCACAAAGGCCCACAAATTAGAAAGAAAAATTTCGAAGGCCACAAATGCCCATAAAGCAAAAAGAAAAAAATCAAAGGCCACAAAGGCCCATAAAGCAAAAAGAAAAATATCAAAGGCCACAAAGGCCCATGAATCAAAAGTCAAAGTCAAAAGTTATGTGGATTCCTAAAAGTCTCATAGAAGCAATAAAATCAAAATTGGCATCCAAACTTGCTTATCCAAAAACTCCATCCAATTCTAAATATCCTTTATCACCACCATCCATTTTGGATCCTTATATCCCAAAATCCCCATCCACTCCTCCATCTAAAAACTTGTCACCTTCAAACTCCATTTTTCCTCCATTACTTCACCACCCTTCAAGGTGTGTGTCGATGATGATCTTGCCATCCTTTCCATATATCCATCAACAATATTTACAACCTACTATCCATGAGCCAACATCCATCCCCCATTATCCTCCTTCACTCCAAACCTTTGCTTAAGTCCTTAGCTTCTTCCATCATGCAAACATTTATGATTCTATTTCCATGGTTTATTAGGGAACATATTCGAGAGATATTAGCCATGAAAATTGATGCTTGAGTCCTTCCTTTGTATCCCTATCCACATCCTATCTTCCATATTCCTCTTGCACTTTACACTTGGGGGAAAGTTTTGTCCATCCAGTCATTCATATCCATTATCATCTTTATGTTCATCCTTTACCTTTCCACCTTTGATCTTGACAAGGTTAAGGATCTTCTTGAGCATCACACATCTTATCCTATACACTTTATCCATATCTTCCATGCCATATCCTACACCTTTTCCATATTCCATCATTCTATCTAAATACATTATTTCTTCCCTTCCTTGGTCTTGATGAGGAATAGGGGAAAAATTCTTAGGCATTTGTGTTCATATCTTATCTAGTTGATCTTGATCATCCCATTCATTAGAATTATCCTTGCATTCTTCCATTAAAATGTCTTGAAGAAATCCCTAAAAATAAAAAAAGTCTTAAAAAAAATGTAAAAAAATTAAAACATTTCAAAAATACAAAAAAGTCAAAACATTCCAAAAATACAAAAAAAATGGAAAAAGGTCCTGAAAAAAGACAAAAAAATCAAATAGCTGACAAAAATCCAAGCAATAAAATCAAATCCATTCATCCATTCATCAATCATCATCAACCATTCCAAGCAATAATCAAAATGCAAGTCAATCATCAATCCATACCAATCAAGTCGATCAATCTCGTCAAATTATCCAATTGCATCAATGGTCTTGATCCTAATCTTGTCGTAAACCAAATCAAACAATCAATCAATCAGTCAATCAGTCATCCTTGTGTTGATCTAGGGATATATTGTTCCCCACAATGACAACACTATCATCGTCATCAATCAATCAATTAATCAACAGTTTACAGCTTGACAAGGGAAATACCTTGTTTCTTTTTGAATCATTTGTGCATGCTTGCTTGCTTGTGTGTGTTATCATTTTATCTTTCATTTGTATCAAATCCATATCATTCCATCTAATATTCATATCTTGTGTATGTTGGAATGGATTTTTGCACTATCCTTGGCATCAAAGGTCATATCATACCTTTTGTGCATTAGGAATTTAGTGCTCTAATTTTACTTCCTCATATGTTTAAACAAGGCTATATTATGTTGGGGCAAAAGACATATCATCACCTTGATCCTTATATCTTGGTGCATAATGTCTAGTGCTATAGAAAACACCATGATTGCTCACCTTCTTGCAGCATAACGTATTATCCATCTCTTTATCCATCTTTTATCATTTCATCCATTTCGAGAGCATACTCGTGTCCTTCCAACTCACCTATCCTCTCAAGGGGGCATCATCATCCTATTATCTTATCATCATCATTAGCTTATCTTTCTATCATCATCCATCTTCCTCTATCCATACTTTAGCTTCTTTGAAATGATGTTACTCGACACAAATCTCATCATCTCGAACATCATCTCCAAGAGGGGCAAATGTAGACACCCAAAAGTGTCCTCTTATGATACTTTGTCATGACATTACATCATTTAGACATCTTGTAGCATGTTTTCCCCTAGGTACCCATGTCATCATCTAATTAGTTAAATAAATATTATTTATTTGACTAATTTCATTCATAATCCCTTCATTCTTCCAATGTCAATTAAATAATTTATATTATTTAATTAATTAATTAAATCATTTTCATTCGCAATCCATCCATTCTTCTAATGTTAATTAAATAATTTATATTATTTAATTAATTAAATCATTTCCTTTCATAATCCCTCAATTCTTCTAATATTAATTAAATAATTTTTATTATTTAATCAATGAAATCATAAATCCAACGTTAATTAAATAAATCAAATATTTATTTAATTAATAAAATCTTAAAAGGATATTCTCGCTTTCTTTCTAAATCAGAACTCATGTGTACCTAATTTATTTATTTAATTAGATAATTCATCACTTCTCTTTCTCATCTTTTTTAGGATTTATTTCCTTTAAAATGAAAAATTAATATCTTTCTATTTTATTAGAATCTTATCTCATTCGAGGTTGTATTTCCTCTTTTGTCAAAAATCAAATCAAATCAAATCTTCTTCTTTTTCCATGTCGAAACTCTATAAATACTGTTTCTCGCAAGACATTTAGAAGCAACTTCTTCTAGTACCATTACTCTGTCAAATTCATTTTGCAATATTTTCATCATCATACATTCTTCTTCCGTCATCCTCATTATATCGTCATACTGCAACATTGAGCAATCAACATTCCGTAAATAGTCAAATCCTTCGAAATCATGCATTCTTATGTGAGATTGAGAAGAACAATGGAGTGAATCCCTGGTGACATGCATGTTTGTTTAGATTAAATTATTTATCTTGCATGTGTATGTTTTACAGGTAACTACATTGAGGATGGTGAAAATCTGAATCTTAATCTAATAAGATCTTAGATTTTAGATTTTTCCCCTATCTACAACCCTCACTGTATCCCTCTCACTGGCTAGTACATGTGTGACTGCTCAAGCTGCATCCCTCTCTAATGTCAAACTAGCAACTTGACCGTCCATCTACCCCTATAGCTAGACCACATCTTCCAATGCCATATCTCTCTCTCCCACAACCTGCAAATGAGCTTTTTGATCCTAATCATGCTCTTTATGGATCTGATCTCTCTCCACTATCAATGCATCCACCTAGGCTTGTAAGTTTCCACCCCTCTATCACACATGACACCCCCCTCTCCTCCACCACCTCCTCTCCTAAAATATAATCTACACCAATATCCTCTTCACCGAGACCTTGATGCTCTTGATCATCATCAGCTTTTTCATCCCCATTCTCATCATCGTCATCATCATCATCATCATCATCATCATCATCACTCTCATCCTCCTCACTTTCATCATCAAAACTATTGTTGCTCCCTAAACTACTGCTACTACTACAACTACTCTCATCCCCACTACCCTATGCTACCACTAAGTGTTCTCGAGGCATCATCAATTTAATGGGCCTACTCCTCTCCCACTAGGTATCATATTATGTTGTGGTACCTACATCTACAATATCCCATCGCGAATCCTATGCCACTACCAATGTGTCTATCCAACTCTAATAGGATGTATCATACTCAATAAATCCACCCAACTAACACCTCTCATGATCCACTCTACCAAATACCACCTCCACTTGTGGAACATCTTGTCTCTGACCAAACTGTTGTAACACTTGCACTGGCTGACACCTCTTAATAGTAGCCCAAGTTTGACCTATCAAATAGTGCAATCTCTGAATATATGGAATATAGAGGGGATCATCCTCCCAATCCTCACAATTAATGCATGGTTTCTAGATGAATGTATCCATTTCATCGATAACCCTCCACCAATGATCCAACTCACCCATGTGATGCTCCCATAGAAATCTTGCATAGATGAAGACATAAGGCATATCTGGTCCTTGACATCTATTACATAATGGTTGCAACACTGCAATGCACTCAAAATCTCACACATGTATCAAGTTCAACCCTATGACTAGACTTCATCCATCTCTGTATACTACATAGTGTGGCTCCCTATAGAAATCTCCCAACACCACTACCCCCCATGCATACACTATACCCTCCTAAAACATAGCCTACATCACTCTGAACCAACCTATTGTGAATCCTTGTGACCTCCTGTTAGGCATCAAAGTACTAGTAATCAATGCATCTAAATAAAGAACCAAATCTATCCATATCCTCAATCTAACACTCAAATCTAGCTCTAAACCTCTGATAGGAAGATCCTATTGAGCAAATACACTCCAAAATCTAGCCATTGCCCCCTAGATTTGGTACTCTACTATCTCCCTATGAATAGGCAATCACAAGAACCACCACGTATCCTCTAGTGTGACTGTAGCCTCATCGATCAGCAAGTGAAAATTGTTGGTCTCACTATGCCACTACTCTACCAACACTATCATTAGTGACCTCTGCCCAAATCTGAGGCATGCGGGAAACAAAGAATTGTCCTGTCAAATGTAAGTAGTCCTCGTCATCTTGCATCATCCTCTCTCATAGGGTCCCCATAACTGTCATATGTCACTCCCATGAATGTAATACATCTAGGTCCTCCTTCACCAACCACACATACTAATGAAAGTCCTTAGTACAAGCCATAACATCATTTCGTAGCATATTCACTTATCCCCATCCTCTCTGAAACTGCACCTCTGTTTAGGCGTATGTGTTATTTCTTTGGATGAAGGCGCTTTAATTTCTTACCCAAGCACCTAATTTATGTAGGCACAACAATTTCCCATGAAGGTGTGTTACTTTATGATGTAGGTGCTTCAAAATGCAAGCGCCATTTCCCAGACCCCCTTGAGTGCATGTAGGTCAAATACATGCACACCAAACACAGGCATCATGATGTTTGAACATAGGTATCGAAATCGACCACAAGAACTACAAAAGCACACGCATGATTTCTTTGCACACAGGCACTACAATTGTGCCCTTAGGTGTCGTTTCATAAAATGTTGCATATGTTTCCCAAAATTTGACCCCTAGTTTGACCTACCTAGGACTCACCTAACCTAATGTAAACCTAGGGGATGGGTAGCATACTGGCTCTCCTACCTCCTCGGCCCACTAATACTGTCAAACCCAATCCTCATGATGTGTCTCCCGAGGAATCTCAAACATTGCTTTGATCTATCACCTCAGCTTCACTCCTCCAATAAAAAGTTGAAAATGACATTTTTGGGCCCCTCCAAGCCTATTTGTATGTTATTTAACCCTAATTAATCAATTAAGCCACCACCCTAATTTCTTTTCTATTTGTCACATCAAAAATCTCATTCTCCATCCCAATTTCACCTAATTTCTCCATTTCTTCTTCTGAATTTTACTAACATTTTCTTCTACACCAATACCCTATCATTTTAGCCCGCCTTTTTCAAGACCCTAACCAAAAAAAATGTCTTTTTTTTTTTGGTTAGGCTCTCAAGGGGGCATCACTTCCTAATCAACCCTTTGTCCCACCAGGGAAAATTTTAAACTTCTTTGACGTAGTATCACTTCAGACACTACATTAAAGGGAGGAAAAATACAGTCACCCCCAATCTAACCTTACTTTATCTTAATTAATTGAATATTTTTATTTAATTAATTCACCCTTTCTAATTAATTAAATATATTATTTAATTAATTAGCCCATTTCCTCTCATAGTTAATTAAATATTTTTATTTAATTAATTATTTCACTACCCAAACTTATAATTCCTCTTGTCAATTAAATAATCTTAGTTATTTAATAGTTCCTATGTTCCTATCAAAATACCCTTTCTTCTTAAACCTAATTACGTTAACTAATCCTTGATTAATTAATGAGCTAACCTCCATTGGCCCATTCTCCAAATTTTAACTCCACTTGGGTCAATAAACCTATGGTTTTATAGCCTTACCCATCTCATTATTCTAATTAATCCATCATTAACTAACCTAACCCCATCATTACTAATATTTCCCAATTTAAAATTCACCCTCAACCCCCTAATCTTGTCTCATTAATGCTAAAATCCCCACGTACCTCCACTATCTCACACAACCTCCAAAATTAAAAGAGGTTTCATTCCAAGGTGTGCCCACACATGTTTGAGAACACCTCAACCTTCTCCATGCATTCAATTGTGACACTTGTCACAATTCTAATTGGCTACATTCATTGATCCATGCACACCTTAACTCTCAATCCCATCCCTTCTTCAACTTTCAATCCTAGCCCTCCATTTACCCTCCAATTTTCTATAAATTCAGCCTTCATCCTCTCATTTCTCCATCTTGAATTTGGCTAACTTTATCCTAGTGAATTTATGAGCAATCCACATATCCATACTTAGATAAAATCAAACAAGAGTTGGGTGCATCTTGGAGCTCAATCAAGGAGGGTCATCAAAGGTATAACTTTATGTTATGTTGTTATGCTTATTTACTTTATGCTTTCATACTTTTGATAATAAATTAACCCCCTCTACACTTATAGCTTCTACCCAAAAGAATCTATTAAGCATAGCAACACTCAACATGCTCCTACCTCTTTCGATTAAGGTTCAGTTTATTCTTTATGCTACCCCATTTTGTTGAGGTGTAGTCTTTTTTCTGAACAATACCTGCATGCTTACAAAACTCATCAAATTCCCTAGAACAATGTTCACCCCCATTGTCAAATCTCAACACCCTTATCTTATAATTCGTTTGCTTCTCAACTAAGGCTTTAAATTCCTTAAACCTAGTGAAAACTTCATATTTTGCATGCATAAAATAAATCCAGGTGTATCTTGATACATAATTAATGAAAGTAACATAATATTGAGATTTTCCAAAGGATCCAACATCCACTAGTGCAAACACATCGAAAAGACTGGTCTCTTATAATCTCTTAGCTTTATTAGTCCCATTAGGAAATGATGATCTATTATGTTCACCAAATACACAATGCTCACAAAAATCATTTTTACCAACAAAATAATTAGAAATATCGTCAACCAAATTTTTCTTCAAAATATTCTTAAGACCTTTTTCACTTATGTGACCCAATCTATGGTGCGACAACATACATGCATTTTCAGTGCCAGTTACATTGGCAGAATTACAAAAAATGGAGACATTCAGCCTTTAAATAAAGTCCCTATCTAAGATAATTTAGCAATCACAAAACTACCACTTATCAACCTGCAACCAGACTTGTAAAAATTCACATACATTCCAAAATCATTAAACTTGGATAGTAAAAGTAAATTTCTCACAAGACTTGGAATATGTAAAACATAATCAAGAGTTTTAACCCTTCCATCACTGAAACACAACTTTACCTTTCCCTTACCAACAATCTTCTTTGTGTTGTTATCACCAAGGAAAAATTCTCCCCCATCATAAGCTAAATATGAAGTAAACCACTTCTTATGAGGACTCATATGGTAGGAGCAACCTGAATCAATAAGACAAGGATCATCACTAGCAGTATTAGCTGAAATAAACAAAGCATCAAAATCAACGTATTCTAAGGAATTTTATGTGCAAGCATCCAAAATGTTTTTCTTGTTCCTACACTCCTTATTCATATGCCCTCTAGGTATGTGCAAGATCATCATGGAAAAAAAGGCCCTTAGGTGGCAAAAAATTCAAAAAAATTATAGCTAGGTAACCTAACATAAAAATTTGACTAAGTTATCTATATTATTTCAAAAATATGTAACAATATAATTTGTAGAAAATTGAATGTAGTTTCTAAATTACTAGGTTTATTTACAGAAAAATAAAATCTATTTGGTGAGAATTCGAAATAAATTTCAGGGAAAAAATAAGAAGTAGGTGTTTGTTTGACCACCCTAACCACATCAAAATGATAATATTTTTTTATAAGTTTTAGATGTAAGTAGAGGACTCATGTCTCGATGTGATGCATGTTTTTTGTAATTTTTTTCCAAGTAAATAATTAATTATAATTTTTTTATGACAAAGTTTAAAAATTATAAAGACTTGTATGTCTTACCACCTTAACTTGGTCAAAACTTCAGGAAATTAAAATTTTTCTTTTTTAATCTTATAGTATGCATAGAATAGAATGTGATGCATTTTTTGGATTCAAAAAATATGACACCATTTGAAAGCTATAGATGTTTTTCAATTAGCCTAAAAATCAGGACTTTAATCGTAATTCAATAGAAAATGAATAATAATTATTTATTAAATTCAAAGTAAAGCATAATTTATATTGGTGGAAAGTTGAGAATATCCTTTAAAAAATATTTTTGTTTCATCAATTTTGGGTAAAAAAAAATTCATCAACCACATACCCATCATATTGCCACTTTTGGCCCATCATGATCCTGCACATACTCCTCTCTTACCACAATTCCAACACTTTACTATTTTCTTCCCGAGGGTTATAGATCATCATTTAGACTTTTGTCTCTTTTTTTCCCCTTTAGGCACTCCTTTTTCTTTGGACCTTGCTCACATGTGCAAGGCATCTTGGGACCCTACATTCATGGAATTTCTTCTCATCTCTTCTAAAACAAGTATAGAAATCAAACTATCCATCTTCATTTTTGTACCACCACCACTTATGAAAAACATTATATTTTCCCAAGATTTGGGTAAAGAACAAAGCATCAAAATACATTTATCATCCTCTTCTATCTTAAAATATACTAATGCAAGCTGACTTATAATCATATTAAAACCATTTAAATGTTTCGTAGTAGAATAACCATCCTTCATTTTCAAAGAATACAAACATATTTTAAGATACAACTTATTAGTTAAACTTTTGGTTTGGTAAATATCACCTATCCTCTTCCACAAATTATGTGTGGTAAATTATTTTGAAACATTCAAGAGGAAAAATTCTATAAGACACAACTAAATGGTTCATTGTGCCTTCTTGTCCATTTTCTTCCAATCTTCATTAGACCTTGATTCGGTTAGATGTTGTGGCTATGTTGTTGATATGTGGTTGTCATTGATTTCAACACTATTAGAATTGGTGATTTTGAAGGTTGTATATGTCGAGGAAAATGAGAAAATTATAATAAATATTTTGCAGGAAGACTGTGAAGCTGGGATGATCAAAAGGGTGGAAAGTTTTATACATTGTTGGTCAGAAGGCGCACATTAAAGGGTTTGTTGCTAGGCCTATCTAGTATGTTTTCATAAATTTTTAGAGGTGCACATCAATAATTGAGAAACTTATAAAGTTTTGTTCCTACAGTTATGAATTTATTGTAGCAGGTGTTTCTAGAAGATGAGATTGCAATTCTAATGAATTGGGTTGTTGTGTACATTCTTGAGATGTTCAGTATGTTTCTAGATCATGATCTATCAATGTGGTATGTACACATTTATTGGTGTGTTCATGATAGAATATTTTTCCCTTGTGTGTTCGAGTTTTCATGTTCTTGACTGACATGATGGTGGTAGGATGTTACGGATCCTTATGGATTAATATTTTATTATTTGGCATGTTCAAAGATTTTTTTTAAGGTCTTCACTATGTTGTGACCGACTTAGGTTAGTGCACATTGATATTTTCTCATGTATTAAGCAAAGTGTGAAGAATTATTTTTGTGCCTAACTGAAACTGTCATCAAGATTTTGTACAAGCTAATTCTTCAGTTCAACCTCATCAGATGGCTTTAATCGGATTATTTTATGTAAGTAGTGAGACTTCCCTTTGAGCAGTGAGCTCTAGGTAGTGTGCTTTAATGCAAGTACATTCCCCATTTATTTCTTTCATTATACTTCTAATAGGGTATAGTCTTGTGGACTAACATCCAGCGTGGTTTTTCCCCTAACAGGATTTCCAGGTATAAAAATATTTGTGTTCATGTGTCTCTGATATGTTATTGATTTATGCTTTCATTTTTAATTATCAGATATGAGGTTAAAGGTTATTTAAGGTTGAATAATTTTAAATTCTATAACAATTGATTCACCCCCCGTCTCAGTTGTCTATCCTTGTTTTGCCAACAGACTCTAGTTTCTTCTCACTAGAAACTACCAACCATTGATGTCTCTCTTTAAGGAGATATTCCATCTTTAGCTTCCACATCTCGTAGCCAATTCCATTAAATTTTTCAATATCCAAACAAGAGGTAGAAGCCATGGTTTACAATATTCTTCACAAATCTACAAAACCCACAATGCAGAAGCTCCCACTGCAACCAAAAAACCTTCAACACTCAAAATAAAGGTATCCCTCTCACATTAGAACCATTAGATCTGATACCAAATGTTCAAAAATCAAGGTATCATTTGCAGCAATATGAATTTAAATATGTGGCTTCAAATCTGAAATTTTATTTAAAAGATTACCATAAAATGATTAAGTGATTGACAATTGCAACAATGAAGGAAAAATTTGTAATACCACAAGTCATCAACAAAGTTCAACACAAGATATATGTGGAGAAACCCTTGTGGGAAAAAACTCCACACCCAAAGAGATCCATTTTTTGTATTAATCTTAAAGTAAGTACATCAATTCAACAATCCTCCCTACAATCCTATAGCACTTCATCATCCTAACAACCTACAAAGAACTCATCATAAACCACCATCTAAAGGCTCCAATATATAGATGTTTGTGGGAGAGAATACCACAAATGGTATCCCAAAAAAACAAGAAAAGCAACTTGGAAAAACCCATGCCCCCCTTAGTGGACAACCAATAAACATGGAATAAAATATCCAATTATCACATGGCCTTCACATGAGTGCCTAACCCACAACCAATAAGAACTATTCAAACCTGATTGCTCCATAACTCTTCGACGGCTCCAATAGCTACATGCAATCTCATGCATCACCATACACACCTGAGTACCCAGCCATGCAAGAGCATGCAAAACATGCAAATACATGCACACTCAAGTGGTCGCAACCCAAAAATGTAGATGCCAAAGAGGAAAATTCTCTCAGGATTCTTAGTAAGCACCACTATAATGAGTCTACATCTTTGAATGCAATTACATTTTTTCATAGGAAAATTTAATAAATATTTTGTCTATCATGTCCCCTAGAACAGTTTCTAAAGAATGTGGAGACACATAAATCAAAATAGGATAGCAATTTTAATGTCACATATCCTAATGGTATATCATCTAGAAATAAAAAATGTGTGCAAGAGATGTTTGTTCTTGGTATTTTTATACCTTTTCACTTATTTGATGCATGAAAGGCTGAAATTTCCCTACTCAACCCTTCTTCCATTAGAATGAAAATTAAGGGAGAGAGAGAATCCCCTTGCCTTATTCCTAGTAGTGAAGCAGAGAAAAAACCCATTGGTGATTCATTTATGAGGGATGAAGACTTTGTTGTCTTAAGATAGGAAAGAATAAATTTGCACTATTTTATAGAAAATCTTAGTCTTGCCAAGACCTTTGATAAGAAGTCCTAGTTTATTTTACCGTAGGCCTTCATCATATCTAATTTTATTATCGTAGCCATATTTTTTCCTTGATGAATTGAATGCAATATTTCATTGGCTATTATTGCCCCTTCTGCTATCTCTTTCCCAAAAACAAAACCCCTTGTTCTTCTGAGATTATATGAGGAATAGTTTTGGAAAGCCTTAAGGTAATGGATTTTTAAAAGATTTTATAGATGGTATTACAGAGTGAAATAGGTCTAAAGTTGGAAAATGAGGAAGGTATTTTTATTTTGGGAATAAGGGAAATATTTGTAGTATTTAGCTCTTTTAACATTGTTCCATCTCTACGAGATTCCTCTAAAACCAACCAGATATCTCTTCTTACAAACACCCAGTATTTCTGATAAAATAGTGCAATAAAACCATTTGGACCTAGAGATTTATCTGGGGAAAGAGAAAAGAATGTATTTTTAACCTCTTCCAAGGTGAATGGGGCTAGAAGAAACTTTTTATCATCTAAGTTACGTACTCTTGGAATGAAATTTAAAAATTTCTGCTCTTTTCCAGCCAAATGAAGATCCTGATTTTCTAGTTTGGAGAGGAGATTAGAAAAGAATATGAAAGATTCATTTTGAATCTATAGCTCATATTTTAATAGCTCACAATTAAAATAAAATAATTTATTTAATCATTTTTCATTATCTATATGGTCTTATTCTCATATATAAAATATAAATTTATCTGCAACTCTTATATCTCAAAATACTTAATTTTTTTCTTGAAAAAATAAAAAAAAGTCATTTATAGAAAATGATTACTGAAAATTACTTTAGAAAATGAAGGTTAGCGATGAAATTCTACATATAAATATTGGAATATAAGACTTATCTTTGAAATAAATTCACCATAGTAACTTATGTAATTATTTTATTTCCTATTTTGATTCTAAGATGTTAAGATTAAATCTATTTTTGATATTTTTCTACATCATCTGCAGCTTCTATAAAGGAATATGAGCCTCAATGTAAATTTTATCCTCATATCTAATAGAATAATATTTTGTTCTATTTCTTCTACAACATGACATTAGAGTATGGAGCGACATGAAAATGAGTTTTTGACTCGTGATTTTTGGAGGTGCCTACAAGAGAAAATTTGTGAAGGAAAATCACAAGGGTTTAAAAGTAAAATCATGTTTATCTATTTTTCTATAAATCACAAATTGATTCATCCAAATCACACCTTATTTTTGTCTAAAAATCAAGCATTAAACTAGAGCAAACTGCTTACTATTGTAAGTAGTTGTAGTTGTAGCCATGAATAATGTAGATCTTCTTTTTTGCATAATATTAGTCTTAATGTAATGTTGAGTTATATTTTAGAAATTATTACCAATGATAATATTATTATGACTACAAAGGGATTGCTTCTCATATCTGTTCAAAGCATATTTGGATTTTAGCTGTATTGAGTATGAGCATTATAGTTGTATAAGACCAAGAAAATTTTCCCTTAAAGGGTTTGGAGGAAAAAGACAAAGAAGTTTAAAAAATTATTACTTATCTCTTTTGCTACAAGGATTTTAATGAAAACCAATTTTATCACCATTTGTAGGATGAGCATTCTTTTTGAGATAATAGAAAACATATATATCGTATATGTATATATGCTAATATATCCATTGTTAAAGATCCTTTAAATACTAATAATAATGAATCTATTGTTTTCTTTACACATTGTAAATATCCTACACTTTGAAGATACGAAAGAATCCAATATAGATAAAGCTCAATATGGATGGTTGTCTAGATAGTTTGGGAGTTTTTGGATCTTGGGAGTCATACCCTTATGATTTTTTGAGATAACTTGATAGAGAATTATGGGTACTTTTCAATGTGGATTAGTTTCCATTGATTTAGTAGATCAATTATCTGGGAGTTCGGAGAGGTGGCAATCTAGGAACTTAGAAATTTAGCTTGAGAGATCCACCTTTTTGAGGGTTATGAGGCAACTTGATGGAGTTCTAGTTAATATAAATATAACTTTTTGTACACATCTAAAATGGTCACAATTAACCAAACCTGTTAATTAATTAAATATGAATTATTTAATTAATATTATTAAGTCATCTACATATAAATAAATTTAATTATTTATTTATATTGTTCATTTTTCCAATTCATCTAAATTAATTAAATAAATAAAGTTTATTTAATTAATGCTACCATCCTCTTAATTAATTAAATAGATTTCACAATTTATTTATATTAATTATCACAAATTTAAATTCTAAATTTAAATGATATTCTTCATTTCACATTTAATTAAATATTTTCAATATTTAATTAAAACACTTTCTAAATTCTTCACTCTTCTCACATAATTAAATATTTAATTAATTTTTTTTTTCTCTCACATAATTAAATATTTTCAATATTTAATTAAAAGACCTTTTCATGTTCCTCTCACACATAATTAAATATTTATTTATTTAAATTATGAGGGACACCTTTCATTTGTCTCTTCATTTTCCATCTATCTCTTAAACTTCCATCTTCTTTTCAAATTATCAATCTCTCACCGTTCATTTTAACAGGTTTGAACTCAATCATTGATCTTGGCCAATTGAATTTTTTCCTTCAAAAATCTATAAATATAGCCCTCTTATGAGTTGAAAAGGACCTCGAATCCTAGATTTTCATACGTAGTTATTATAGTCGCATTTTAGTTTTATCAAAAATTTCTAGCATTTAATTAGTATTTCAATTTCATAGCTTAAATAATATGAGCAATGCACATGCATTTTCATTAATCTCATTCTCTCAAGCTGCCATTCTACAAGTTGTTGTTTAAAACAACTGAGAGCAAGCATCTTGAAACGAATCCTTGGAGATAGAGGACAATGGGACAAATTTGAAGAAGCTGCCTATGTTTAGAGTTTGTGTTTTGCTTTCTTTAATCTAATGTTCCATTGGTGTATTAGATTAGATTCATTTTGATTTGTACATTCTAACATACACATTTCTGGTGCCCACTGTGGGGCCAAGCCCCACATTTAATATTTATTTTTGCAGATTTTTTCTGGCAGGTGACGGACTAAAATCACATTTTGGCACATACGAGTCTCTGTTCGGTGCATACGAAGACTGTTTCGGCATACTGATGAGATCTTTCAACACATACATTAACTATTTTGGCAAATCCATGACCTATTTTGGCGCATAGACACTCTATTTTGGTGTATTCCTGTGAGATCTTTCAGCAAATCTATGGCCTGTTTCGACACATAGACGATTTGTTCCAGTGCATACAATTGTAATAATTTTAAATTTTGATTTCGATGCCATCTGCGGACAGGATTTTTCAAATTTTATTTTAACGGAATGAAGCAATCCTAGGGTAGACATTTAAATCTGAATTAACCAATCCTAGGATAGTCACCGAACATAAATTTTATTTTGGTTAAAATGAATCCCATGTTTTTGGTGAAGCAACATCTTCACTTAGTGTAGAGAATTGTCAATTTGGGATTTAAAATTGAACCATTATTGTTTGCTATGATTATGGGTAATAGGTTTATGCTCTCCCCTTAACTGGGTGATCAGAACATCAGACTTACCTTTTATTTTCTCCAATTGAATGCTTTATTACATCCTTTAGAAGGCCTGCTCTTGTGGGAAAAAGTACTCACCCAAAAAGAGCGACCTAAGTGGGAACACCTAAAGCCAAGGTTTCCAACCCACTTTAATCAAAAGCAAATTGTTCATGAAAATCAAACTTGACAATAGTGCACAGGATAACCATCCCCAAAACCTTTGTTCTAAAGGTTGGAAGGTTGCTCAAGGGAGGATATCTATTTTCCACACTGAACGGATATCCTTACTAAAAACCATAGTGTAGAAAGCTAGTCGTGTCAGTATCCAAACATCATCTTAATCACAGTGCAAGGGGAGGGAAGAATCTGCCCCCAAGACACTCACCATATAATCACTATGGATTTTTTTCTCAAGGGATTCGATATCCACTTCTGTCACCTTGAGTATGCACCTGGAAAAGACAAAAACATGGGTGCCCTCTAGGGGTGACAGGGTTGTGTGAGTTGACGCGATTTTAAGCTGTGGGTTGTGGTTACTATGATGACCTATTTGACAAATTAAGAGTGATTCTGACTGAAGTGCTTATTTTGTTTAAAACTTGTGAAAATCTCAAGAACATACACTCTTTGTTTAGATTTTAGGATTAACAAAACAACTGTCTTAGAGGTAATCTAGCACATCCTGAGTCTATTTCGGTGCATTGACGCTCTGTTTCAGCACATTTATGCTCTGTTTCGGCACATCTTTGTTTTGTTTTGACACATTTGTGCTCTGTTTTGGTGCATCTATGTTCTATTTCAGTGCATCCATGCTCTGTTTCGGCGCATCTGTGCTCTGTTTCGACGCATTCAGTCTATGTTTTGGCACATCTATTTTCCAAGCCTAGGTAATTTTCTGATCTTCAGAAATCAAGCCTTATCGGTCTAGTTTTTCCCATGCTCAGAGTTTGGAAGTCTACAACCTTTGCTAAGAAGTACTTAGAAAGAAAGATTAGAAAGCCCAAGAAGTCTCTCAGTTATAATAATATATTGAAGAAGAGGAAATTTCTATATCAAAGTCAAAAGGTCCTGCATGAACATAGAACCTTTATTCATCGATATCACAACTATATTAGAGGCTTCACTGACAATTATGCTATAGAACCCTTATACTCAAGAGCTTTCTTTCAAAGAAGAGCCCTTTCTCAAAGTTATAACCACAGTCAGCATATTCATTCCTCTTATATTCCCCAACCTACAATCACGTACGCTACTCGTCCAAATCAAATTCTGCAATAGAGAACTCAAACACATTAGGCATTCATTAAATTATTCTTTCTACAAAGCTAAGAACAAACTTCACAAAGTGAAAAATCATTTTTATTTTTGATCTTTGGTTTAATTCCCGCAAACAATATTTTCATCCTTTCAATTAGGGAATCACGAGCTAAAGATTAAAAATATTTTAAGTCATAGAATCTTCATTCTATCTTGACTTTCATATCCATCACCATTGCACTATTTCATTCCTTTGATCAAAGTTAGTATAATTTGAGAAAATCTTATGCCTGTTATCACGAGATCTCAAAAGTACATAGAAAAAGATGAAAGTACAATGAGAAAAATGGGTGATAATAGTGAGAGGGAGGAAAACCTCTTTAACAATTCAAATACTAAAGAGTTAACGGAAGAAAAACTTCAAGAAGCAGAGCATGATCCTCAATTCCATACTCTTATGGAAATGATTTTAGAACGAAACAAGGAAAGATGCTTTCTTTCCCTAGCTAATCAAGGAGCTAAGTTACCTACCAATTTTGACATAGAAGGGATTAAAGAAAATCCTGAAACTCCTCTTAACGATTTTAGTGCCTTTACTGAACAGATCAAGGAATTACAAGGGAAAATAAAAGAAATACAAGGGGGAGCAACAAAGAAGTATGTTTTGGAGGAAATATGTCCTTATCCATTTGATAGGAGTCTTCAAATGATTCCTTTTCCAAAACATTGCGAAATCCCTAAGTTTGATAGGTATAATGGGAAAACTGACCCCATTGAGCATGTAAGGGATTTCCGAAATATGAGCTTAGAATTTTCTCATGAGGATACCTACTTAATGTGGTTGTTTCCACAAAGTCTGGGTGGACAATCCATGGAATGGATTTCAAAGATCACTCCCCCCAACAAAACCTTTGAAGAGTTGATAAATAAGTTTATATCACAATACTCTTACAACATCCAACACTAGATAACCATGCTTGATCTTTGTAAGGTAAAACAAAAAGTAGGGGAATCTTTCACTACATTTTTGCAAAGGTGGAGAAGGGTGTTTGTTAGATACTCTTGTCCTATTCCTAAAAAGGAAAAGATGGAGATCTTCATCGATAGTCTTAATCAAGAAATGAGTTACAGACTAAACCTTCACTGTCCTCAAGCATTTAAAAAATTGATTGAAAACGCAATTACTATTGAAGGTGCGTTGATCAAGCGTGGATTTCTAAAAATTGATAAAGAGGGTTCAAATTCGTACAACAACAACAAAAACAACCATAATCACAATAATGACAAGTCATGATTTTGGAATCAAAATAAAATATTTGTGAATGATGGGGTAGTAGGTGCTAACAACATAAATACAAAGCCTACCATATTTAATGTCTCGGGTGTTCAACGTAGCAATAATACTTGAAATTCTAGCACCCAAGGCAATCTTTCCAATCAAGGAAATACAACTAACAATCATGGAAATAATTTTGGCAATAATCAAAACTCAAACGTGCCCAGATTGTCATATTTTTCGAGTTGATGGAGTTTCACTCCCCTGGGTCAATATTTGGAATTCATTCTCAAATAATTGTTGAATCAAAACGCTATTACATTTCCACCACAAAGAGACTATGAGCCTCGAGTTAAACCACCATCGTGGAATGACTTACACTTCTATGATTATCATAGGTGGAAAGGTCATAAGACAAACAATTGCCAAGGGTTAAAAAATATTGTTCAAGATTTGATTGATAACCATACCATCATAGTTGAGGGACATAATATCAATAATGACCATCAAGCATTCAAGAATCCGCTCCCTAATTATCAAAAAGGGGAATCCTTGGGTGACAAGGGCAATAATGTTAATAACGTCCACATAATTATTATCAATCATATCTATACTGATGATCCTCAAATCAACACTATCTGAATCAAATGCAAGCAATAATATCGAGAGGTCAATGCTACGACAAGGGGCAATCCAAAATCATTGTCAAAGGCAGCTCATCTAAAGCAGCAATTCCCCCTCCAAGTCAATACAATCTAGTTGATCAACTACGAAAGACATCAGCCCAAATTTCTATCTTGGAACTTTTAAAGTTATCACTTGCACATAAGGACATTCTAGAAAAGGCCCTTGTTGATACAATTGTATCCCTTGATCTGGATATCAATAAATTTCAAGCCATGGTGAGACACTTGTCCTCCTACACATGTTTATCCTTTTTTGAAAAAGATGATTCATCCATAACCCATCCACATAATTCATCACTCTATTTAGAATTCATGGTTCACAAATCCCGCATTAGACATGTTATCATAGATGGGGGAGCCGGATTAAATATTTGTACTTTGAAATTGGTCCTAGCTTTGGGATATTCAGTAGACTCTATAGATCCACAGAGGAAAATTACAATCAAGGCTTATGACGATGAGGAAAGGACTTCCAAAGGTATCATCATGCTACCAATTAGAGTGGGACCTATTGTGAAGAATCCCTTTTGTCAGGTTCTCGATCAGGATCTAACCTATAACATACTATTGGGTTGCCCATGGATCCATGACATGCAAGCTATTTTGTCTACTTATCACCAATGTTTGAAGTTTCCATATGATGGACAGGAAGTAACAATACCTATTGATCACATTAGCAATCAAACTTGTTCTAACCTAAGAGCAACTTGGGACACACTCATCCCACATAATAGAGAGGCCTTGGCCATCTCTACCTCCAAATACAAAGAACAAGCCCAAGAAATGATAAGAAATTTTGGCACCAAGTTAAAATTGAAAGATAATGGGGTGGGAGAATATTCTTTATCTCTCTCTAATCTACCCCTATCCCCAAGATCCCATGGTCAGCTGTCAACATCTACACAACAAGCTGCAGCAGTTTTAGCCTCAGCTTCAGCCCCCATCACCAAGTTTAATGGGATATTTATCAAAGAAACTAAAGTAGAAGATAGAGCTATTCTTGATTGGCTCTATAAAGATGAAGAAGAATCCATACAACATATAAAGTTACCCACAAAAAAATATGGAAAGGGTTATGCTATCATGCAACAAATGGGTTATGAAGGAAATGGCCCTCTAGGTAAAAGGAAAGAGGGTATTGTTGAACCTGTCCAATTAAAAACTGTGTATGTTAGAATGTGCAAATCAAAATGAATTTAAACTAATACACCAATGAAACATTAGATTAAAGAAACTAAATTAAAGAAAGAAAAATACAAACTCTAAACACAGGAAACTTCTTCAAATTCATCCCATTGTCCTCTATCTCCAAGGATTCATTTCAAGATGTTGGCTCTCAGTTGTTTTAAACAACAGCTTGTAGAATGGCAACTTGAGAGAATGAGATTAATGAAAATGCATGTGCATCGTTAATATGCTTTAAACTATGAAATTGAAATGCTATGATGTTAGAATGTAACTATAGTAACTACGTATGAAATCTAAGATTCGAGATCTTTTTCAACTCACAAGAGGGTTGTATTTATAGATTTTTGAAGGCAAGAATCCCATTAGCCAGGATCAACGGTTGAGTTCAAACCTGTTAAAATGAACAGTGAGAGATCAAGAATTTGAAAAGAAGATGAAATTTCAATGGATGGAAGATTAAGAGACAAAATGGAAGGTGTCTCCATAATTTAAATAAATAAATATTTAAATATGTGAGAGAAATATTGAAATATTTAATTATGTGAGAGAAATGAAAAGCCTTTTTAATTAAATATTGAAATATTTAATTATGGAGAAGAGTGAAGAATTTCAGAAAATGTTTTAATTAAATATTGAAAATATTTAATTAAATGTGAAATGAAGAATATCATTTAAATTTAAAATTTAAATTTGTGATAATTAATATAAATAAATTGTAAAATCTATTTAATTAAATAAGAGGAAGATAGCATTAATTAAATAAACTAATTTATTTAATTAAACTAGAAGAATTAGAAAAATGAACAATATAAATAATTAATTAAATTTATATATATGTAGATGACTTAAGAATATTAATTAAATAATTCATCTTTAATTAATTAACAGGTTTGGTTAACCGTGACCATTTTTAGATGTGTACATTTTCCCCCTCTTTGAAGTGATGTGTTTTACGCATTGCTTCAAAAAAATTTGCCCCAAATTTTTAAAAATTACCAATACTATATGGCCCCTTGGGTGATGAATTAGATAAAGATGATTTTTGGAAATTTTTACTAACTTTCTATTTGATTCATTGACCGATAAAGATGATTTGATGAAAACCCCTATTGAAAGATTGATATGAAGATGAAGAACTTTTATTTTGCCTCGATTGATGATGCTTTTTTATTGATAAATTTGCTTCCATGCGATATGAAAAAAAAATAGTAGATTTGGTTTGATTGATAAATTTTCTTCCATGCAATATGAAAACAAATAGTAGTTTTGATTGATAAACTTTCTTCCATGCAATATTAAAAAAAATAGTAGATTTGATTGATAAATTTGCTTCCATGCGATATGAAAAACAAATAGTAGATTTGATTGATAAATTTGCTTCCATGCAATATGAAAAACAAATAGTAGATTTTATTTATAAATTTTCTTCCATGCGATATGAAAAACAAATAGTAGATTTGATTTGATTGAAGAGGATTGATACAAGAATTTGATGAAGATTATTGATTGGTTGAATGAGTTTGATTAGAAGAAGCGGTGTAATTGATTAGAAGAAATTGAAATAAATGATTGGATGCATTGATGCAAAATGATGAACAAGAGAGGATGATAAGTGATAGGAGATTGGTAAGAGAAAATGAGAAGAAAGAAACAAAAATAGATTAAAAAAAAAAGATTATGATGTTGCCCCAGTCAAACTACAAGCCGAGATGGATTGATGATGATGATGATAGTGTTGTTGATTAGGGAAGGATACATCCCATAACAACACAAGGATAGGGAAGGAAGCATACCGATGATGATGATGATGATGATGATCAAGGCTTGCAATAAGGCTAGGAACAAGACCAAAGGTATGATTAAATGATTTGTGCTAGATTGAATTGATTGATAAGATGAGATTGGAAGAAATGATTGGATGAGTTGATTGAGATGATGCAGATGAGATGTGATGGATATGATAATGATCATGCACAAACTAATATGGATGCAATCTATCTAATATGCAAACTAAAATGCAAAGTTGTCATTTTGTGAGCTTCTTTATGCTTTACGTTTCATCATTGAGTCTTTTGATATGTTGGAAGTCAGTACAAGCATCAAAGGGTATGTTAGCACCAATGATGACCTGAGTACTGCTTTCATGATGTTTGATATAGCAAGTTAATACAATAATTTAGGTATAATTGAACCAAGATGACCTGAGTATTGCTTGCATAGACAAAATTTAACCATTTTCCTATGAAAATTCCAAAATTTCATCAATGATACACTGTAGAGCATGTCCCATGACAAATTTGCACAATACTAATGATTAGCTTACAGACAGCAAGCAAAGAAAAAAATCATACTTCTTCCTTGTGATTCTAGTTCAGTACATCATTGAACCACTCCAAAGATATGATGTAATCAAATATCAAAACAACAATTACAACTGATTTGCTTTAAGTTTTCCATTCATTGAATTCAGTTTAAGATCATCCAGTTTATTTCAATTTCAATGTATGACATGTCTCAAAGTTGTTTTGACCAGGCTTGATTGGATATTCAATTGTTGATTTGATACTTGATAATTGACACGTGTTGCTTGTTTGTCTTCTCAAAAAGTTGATTTCTAGTCTAAGGTGAGACACGACCATTTTATTGATGAAAGAATACGATTTATTGATTTTGCTCTGGATTTCAGAAATATTTTGATTTTGTTGAATTTTGACATTTTTTTGATTTTTTCGGATTTTGATGATTTGGATATGGACATGCATGATGATATCAATGCTCTATTTTGAGATTTTGTTGAAAACCAAGCTAAGTTTGATTGATCAGATTGATGGATTGATAGTTTGACTAAGTGTGTTAAGTCAAACGAGGTGATAATGGATTTGTTAATTTTGCTAAGTGTGTTAAGCCAAACAAAGATGATAATGAATTTGTAAACCCAAGGAATTTATGTTATCCAAGAGTAAAATCATTCACAAGATGATAGTTTGACTAAGTGTGTTAAGTCAAACAAGGTGATAATTGATTGGATTCGATTTTTCGAGATTGATGAAACTTGATTTGGAACAAAATTATTTTGATAATTTGATGTGACACTGACATGTAAGTTAGATGTGACTGATATGAGTTGTTCAAATTGATGTTTGACAAAAGATAAAGCTCAATAAGGAGCATCTTCCTATCAAAATATGCCATGGGCTAGTGATTTGGATCTTTTGGCTCACAAATGCTTGACCAATTTGATTTTACATCTTCCAATGTTCAGATCACCACATAAGTTGGAGGATATATATCAAGATTCATTCCTAAAGCAAGATGTAAACATTTGCCCCCAATGTCTAGCAATGTATGGAATGCCATGGTTGGATGCTTGAATAGGTGTATGGATAGATATTGTAAGCATGCAAAGGATGCCAAGGATTATCTTGTGACAAGATAAGGTGTTTGAACAGAGGAATGCTCATTCAGATAATGCTTCAAGGCTCAGATAACATTTGGATTGGATAGGATCAATGAAAATGACCCATGTCAAGATGTTTACCATAAACAAGTGTAAAGTGTTTACCAAAAATTTTCAAGATCAAGATAATGTAAATAGATGGTAATGGGTTGGATAAATGGTTCATGGATGAATGAATGATATGGATGGAATGTTGGATTTATTATGGATGGGATAAGATGCTTTCTCCTGAATTGGCACACGTAGATGCTCAACTCTACACATGATGCCTATTTTCCAGGTTTTCATCATGGTACCTGTCTAAAGCACCATCAAAATGGTTTTCGCTACAGGACAATTTTTCTCTTTACTGTTTCCAATCCTTTTTTTTTTTTTAATTATTATTTTTATTTTATTATTTTATTTTTTTGTACTTTTTGAGAGATTTTAAGTTGATGTTGAACCACCTGGTGGTGTTGATGTTGATGCTTCTATCATAATGTGCCATCAATATCCTTCTTGAAAAGTTGCTTTACCAAGATACGTGCACTTGAATGCAAATTTTGAGATCCCTGATTTTCTTTGTTGATACTGGAGTTAACTTCATCTTTGTGCACACATTGTGATATAGTGCCTTTTGAATCCTTATGATGAACGGTTGTTGCCAACACATGGTCAATGAAATAATTGGATATCATGCATGGAGGTATGGATGGAATGCGTTTAGGAATAAAGGGTGGATTAGTTGAAATTTTGGAACCTTTGACTCTCCAAACTTGGGAAGATGAGAAGTGATGAGTGGATATGGAAATGTGCATGGAATTAGGACCAACTACTTGATACACTTTGTATGTTGCTTGAAAAACTTTCTTTTTATTTTGTGGACATATTTGATGGATACTTGCCCCTTTTTTATTTCGCCCCATAGCTTTTTTGACTAATGGAGTTTGATAGGGATAATATTTCTTTGTATTTTTTGGTATCCAAGTGTATTTGATTTTCCTGATATGCTTCTTAGCTTCCTTTTATTTGATAACGTTCTTCATTTTTTGATTTAAGTCTTTCTTTTGATGTTGGTCCCAATTTGTGGATGGGGTGATGGGTGGATGAAGATTCATGACATGGCTGGTTGTAGTATCGGCATTGGTTTCATCATAAAGATTCTTTGTGCCCCCTATGTTGGCATTTGCTTGAGACAAAGTTTCCCCCAATTTTATGAAAGTATTATTGATATGTTGAGATCCCTTGATTGTCGAATAACCAAGGCCTTGATTCTTAGGATTTCCAATAATCTTCACCGATTCTACGATGCCTTTTTCATGTAGGCCTAATCCTCTTCCTTGATAATTCATCTTCTGAAAAATCCTATTTGCAATAGGATATGATTTACCTTGGAAACAAGGTGCTAATCCTTCTCTCCTCTATGTTGGATCTTCAAAAGTGACAACTTCCTTATTGATAAGATAATTTTCCCTTACAAAGGTGAGTGATCCAATTTTATAAGTGATAGGATCTTCCATTATTGGGATGAATGCATGATTGGTATGTTTATCTTGATCTTGTGAGATATCGGATTGTAATGCTCCTTCAAGAGGTGTTGATGCTTCACTTTCCTTGTAAAAGTGTTCCTCATGATTCATTCTTGATATGCTTTCACATGATGCTTCTGATTCACAACTTTTGTAGAAGCCTTCTTCATGACCCATTTCTGACATGTCTCTGGATTTCTCTATATTTTGACCATGTGTATAAATTTTAAGAGTAAGAGACTCTTGTTCCTTGGTAAGAGTATGACACTCTTGTTTTGAATGGCGATCATCTATGTTTCCATCCAAAGAAATCATATTATGGGTAGATGGAGGAGTATGTGATATACGGATATGATCATCATTTGTGATATCTTGTATAGATAGGAGAGTTCCCATTAGATCATTGTAGTATCTCAGAGATACGAAGCCTTGATCTTGAATAATTCTAGAATTACTTTCGACATGTTTTGGATCAAGTTCTTGACATGGGTCGATTTCAAAGGACGGATTGCTTTCAAATTTTTTTTGGACATCATCATAAGGCATGGGAAGTGGCTCAATATCCTCTTGATCTTTGAGTGGACTTGGATCAAATAGTGAGTTGAGGATTCTTTCACTATTCACAACTATGAGGTCGAAGGATGTCAATATGCCTTGGGAGGGACCATTGCTAGACCTTGGTCATAGTTGTTGATCATTCTTTGAAATATGTTCTTGAGATATGTCCTCTAACTCATTAGGCATTGTAGAGACATTCTCAATATGATCATTCGTTAATGGATCATGGATTATGTCAATAGGATCAAATATCATCAACACTCCTTGAAATAGATCTTTGTAGGAGGGGTCTTGATCATAACTAAAAAATGGCTCTTGATGAATGTTGATTTGATCACTAGATGGAGTAAACATATCTTCACAGTGCTCATTGATGGATTGATTTCATTGTCTTTAATAGTTATGGTGGAAAAATTTTCAATGTTTTCAACCATATGATCAAATGATGTCGGCATTTCTTGAAGAGGTGTGATGAGCCCTTGACATGAGGATGATAGGATAATTTTATCTTGACCTGGAAAATAATCATTAGATGAAGGAGATGGAATAGCTTGATCACTAGATGGAGAGGAAGCTTTGGTTAGGATGGAATAATTTTCATGCTCTTGGGATGTGATTGATTCATGAGAGGGTATGGATTCATAAGATGGGGTGAAGGGAGGACTTGGAAGAATATTTTTTTCTTGAGATGGAAAAGTATTATCATGGGTGAATAATGAAAGGAGGGGATCATCATATGATTATTGAGATATGGGATCTTGATCAAAGATTGGAAGGGTTTGTAGAATTTTGGTATCATGGGATGGAGTGGAGAGAATTTTTTGATCAAGATGTGTAGATTGAAATGAATCATTGGATGTAGAGGATATGATAGAAGAAGGTAATTGAATGGGATCATTGAATTGGGTGGAAGAACCATAAGGTTAATTTTGAATTATGGGGGATGAAGATAAATGCATGGCATGATAGGATTGGTCAATGTTATCTGATGGCTTAGATTTGGGCTTCCCCTTTAACCTTTGCAAAAATTCAGAAACATTGAATTTGGTTGATGTTGTTTTTGGAGAAGAAGAGGTCACATTCATATTTCTGTCAAAGTACTTTTTAGTTGTGCCTCCTTTTATTTCCTTGATTTTCCTTTGGAGTGCTCTTACTTGCTGGGTAAGAGTACTAAGATCGTTTAAGGGAGTTTCATTCTTTTCAGGATTCTCTTTAATTTTCTCCATATTGCAGTCAGAGGGAAATTTGGCACCTTGGTTTGCCAACAAAAGAAAGTATCCTTCTTTATTTTTCACTAAGATCTTTTCCATAGTTAAGAGAAATTGTGAATCTTGTTCATCTTCTTGAAGCATTTCTTCTATTATCTCTTGATTTGAACTATTTCCATAAATCCTATGAACAATATTTTCTTCCCTATCACCCATGTTTTAAAGTTTTTTGGATGTTCTTATCTGAATTAATGTTTTGAAAACACAACATGCAATAGGAAGACAATTGTTTTTAAAGACATAGAATCTAAAACATTGAGTGTATGTTCTTGAGATTTTCACAGGTTTTGAACAAAATAAGCATTCCAAGTAGACTCACTCTTAGTTTTTCAAATAGGTCATCATAGTAATCACAACCCACAACTTGAAATCGCATCGACTCACATAGCCATGTCACCCCCTAGAGGGCACCTGTGTTTTTGTCTTTTCCAGGTGCGTACTCAAGGTGACAGAAGTGGATACCAAATCTCTTGAGAAAACAATCTGTGGCGATTATATGGCGAGTGTCTTGGGGACAGATTCTTCCCTCCCCTTGCACTGTGATTAAGATGATGTTTGCATACTGACATGGTTGGATTTCTACACTATGGGTTTTAATAAAGATATCCGTTTAGTGTGGAAAATAGATAGACTCCATCGAGAGACTTCCAAACCTTTATAACAAAGGTTTTGGGGATGGTTATCCTGCACACTACTGTCAAGTTGGATTTTCATCAACAACTTGCTTTTGATTAAAGTGGGTTGGAAACATTGGCTTTAGGTGTTCCCTCTTAGGTCATTCCTCTTGGGTGAGTACTTTTTCCCACAAGAGCAAACCCTCTAAAGGATGTAATAAAGCATAAAAATTGCATGAAAATAACAAGACAGTCTGGTATTTTGGTCACCTAGTTAAGGGGAGAGCATAAACCTATTGCCATAGACAAAGCAAACAATGTTCTTTTTATAGCACCAAATTACAATGATTTAAACTAAGTGAAGATTTTGCTTCATAATAGGCATGGGGTTCACTTTAATTGCAAAAATAGTGTGTGGTGACTATCCTAGGATTGATAAATTATAGATTTTAAATTTCTATCCTAGGATTGCTTCATTTTATTCCCCATACATCAATAAAATCTCTTGTTGTGGTCACATCGGATCCAGACAATAATTTAAGAATGATATTATAATTGCTCCCAAAGTGTTTATAAACACTTGTTACAATCATATGATAATGTTTTTTCTTTAATTTTCATGCTCCATGGTCCTTTAAAATCTACAATACAAGCTATAAATGTTAGATGGAATCAAGAAACAAGAATATATGAGGGTTAGATAAATGATTAAGCATAACAACCTTAAAATTTAGACAAAGTTTCATTGTGGTTTGACATTAAGTGAGAATTTTAAAATTTTAACTCTTTCAAAGTTGATAAAAACCTACACCATTAGATAGCTTATGAAATTCTACCCCATTTCAAAAAAAAAACTCCGAAGAAAACCAAAATATGACCAAGATATGGCCATTTTAAGATTGACTAAATAAATAAATAAATAAATAAATAAAAATAAAAAACTGTATGCGCTAAAACAATCCATGGATGCGCCAAAAGATGCCATGTATGAGCTAAAACAGAGCCTGGATGTGTCAAAATATGCCATGTATGCGCTAAAACAGAGCCTGGATGCGCTGAAACAGTCTGTGGATGCACTGAAATAGTCTGTGGATGCGTCGAAACAGTTTGTCTATGTGCCGAAAGAAAGATCGTATGCACCAAAGCGCAACTCTAGTCCGTCACCTGTCAGAAAATTCTACAATAAAAAGATTAAAATGGGGGGATGCCCCACGGTGGGCACTAGAAATGTGTATGTTAGAATGTGCAAATCAAAATGAATCTAAACTAATACACCAATGAAACATTAGATTAAAGAAACTAAATTAAAGAAAAAAAAAAATGCAAACTCTAAACATAGGCAACTTCTTCAAATTCATCCCATTGTCCTCTATCTCCAAGGATTCGTTTCAAGATGCTAGCTCTTAGTTGTTTTAAACAATAACTTGTAGAATGACAGCTTGAGAGAATGAGATTAATGAAAATGCATGTGCATTGTTAATATGCTTTAAGCTATGAAATTGAAATGCTATGATGCTAGAATGTAACTATAGTAACTGCGTATGAAATCTAAGATTCAAGATCCTTTTCAACTCACAAGAGGGTTGTATTTATAGATTTTTGAAGGCAAGAATTCCATTAACTAGGATCAATGGCTGAGTTCAAACCTGTTAAAATAAATGGTGAGAGATCGAGAATTTGAAAAGAAGATGGAATTTCAATGGATGGAAGATTAAGAGACAAAATGGAAGGTGTCTCCATAATTTAAATAAATAAATATTTAAATATGTGTGAGAGAAATATGAAAAGGGCTTTTTAATTAAATATTGAAATATTTAATTATGTGAGAGAAATGAAAAGACTTTTTAATTAAATATTGAAAATATTTAATTAAATGTGAAATGAAGAATATCATTTAAATTTAGAATTTAGAATTTAAATTTGTGATAATTAATATAAATAAATTGTAAAATCTATTTAATTAAGAGGAAGATAGCATTAATTAAATAAACTTATTTATTTAATTAAACTAGAAGAATTGGAAAAATGAACAATATAAATAAATAATTAAATTTATTTATATGTAGATGACTTAAGAATATTAATTAAATAATTAATATTTAATTAATTAACAGGTTTGGTTAACCGTGACCATTTTTAGATGTGTACAAAAACAATGCACCCAAAAGATAAGACTGGGTTAGGATATGGTGAAGATACTAAGGAAAAGGTAACACAAAGGCCATCTAATGAGGAGTTAGCTGAATCAATTATGAGAATTCAAGCAAATAATTCTGAAACATACTCAAATTAATATGAATGGGATGACTTCTCAGATGATACTTTCATCTCAGAGAAAAGGGTGGATGTCATACACAAATTCTCACCTACATTCTTACAAGGGGAAAGCTCAAGACCTCCGCTTGATTACGTCCTACAAAGCGATCATGAATCTAGTGAGACCAATTCGATTTGAAGTGAGATCATTTTGAGGAAGATACCATCTTAGACTTCTCCCATAATAATGTTGACAATAATATCATGACCCTAACGGCCAATGACCTTACTCATCTTAATGATCCATTACTTTTGGTTCATCCCAAACTCATTGATTGGGAACAATTCGCACCCATTGATGTTCCAACTTTTCCAAATGACGAAACCATAATAAAATTTCTTTGTTCATCCCATCCAAAAACAAGCTCCACCAGGGAATCACAAGATCATATTTTTTGATAGGAAAGTGCCAAGTCTCT